>JAGWEN010000290.1:0-134838 GCA_018703685.1 Orius laevigatus
ACGGCAATCACATCGTAGACGTAAATCTCACATCTGACAACAAAGTCAAACTCGCCGTCGGCGCTAAACTTCAATTTACTTACGAAGTCAACTGGATACCTTCAAATATCAAATTTGAGGATCGCTTCGATAAATATTTAGATCCAAACTTCTTCCAACATAGAGTACATTCTTTTTAAAATAAAATTTTTTTTTAATAATTAGTTTACAGATTCATTGGTTCAGCATTTTCAATAGTTTTATGATGGTCATATTTTTGGTCGGTTTGGTATCCATGATTCTTATGAGGACATTAAGGAAGGATTATGCCCGCTACAGCAAAGATGATGATCTTGATGATATGGTATGATTTGTTATTTTCATTTTTTTAAATTTTCTTTTAAAGGAAAAAGACCTCGGTGATGAATATGGCTGGAAGCAAGTCCACGGTGATGTCTTCAGACCTGCCAGCAACGCGATGATGTTTTCTGCGATGATCGGCTCCGGATATCAAGTCACCGTAGTCACCTTCGCTGTTATCCTTTTCGCCATAATTGGAGAACTATATACAGAGTAAATAATTAAGTTTTTCTTAAATTTAATTTTCATAAATTTTAGACGAGGTTCTTTGCTGAGTACGGCGATTTTTGTTTATTCTGCGACTTCTCCTGTCAATGGATATACAGGGGGTGGCCTTTATGCTCGTCTGGGGGGTAAAAGGTGGATCAAACAGATGCTCCTTTCTGCATTCCTGTTGCCAGCATTAGTCTGCGGAACGGCATTTTTTATTAATTTCATCGCCATTTATTACCATGCTTCTCGTGCCATACCTTTTGGAACTATGGTTTGTTCTAATCATTATCTTTTATTTAATTGATTTTTTTAAAGGTGGCAGTGACTTGTATCTGTTTATTTGTCATTTTACCTCTTACTTCTGTCGGGACTGTTCTGGGAAGGAATTTGGCTGGTCAGAGTGATTCTCCTTGCAGAGTAAATGCTGTTCCGAGGCCTATACCGGAGAAAAAGTGGTTTATGGAGCCGACCATAATTGTGCTTCTTGGAGGGATACTTCCGTTTGGATCAATTTTTATTGAAATGTATTTTTCTTTTCTTTTCTATTTAAAATTAATGTTTTTTTTATAGGTACTTCATTTTCACGTCTTTTTGGGCTTATAAAATTTACTACGTTTACGGATTTATGCTTCTAGTCTTCCTTATTCTTGTCGTCGTCACCGTTTGTGTGACCATAGTCTGTACCTACTTTTTGCTGAATGCAGAAGATTACCGGTGGTAAGTTTCATTCCTCGGAAAGACGCTTTTTTGGAAGTTTGTGAACCTTTTTGTGACTGGAAATTGAATTTTTGTTTTGTTTTTCAGGCAGTGGACAAGTTTTCTGGCTGCTGGATCGACCGCATGTTATGTCTATATGTATTCGTTCTATTATTTCTTCTTTAAAACGAAGATGTACGGCCTCTTTCAAACCGCATTCTATTTCGGATATATGGCTCTATTTTCGATCACTCTCGGCTTGATGTGCGGTACCGTCGGATATTTAGGAACCGCTATGTTCGTCCGTAAAATTTACTCGACTGTCAAAATCGACTAAATTTAACCCATAATTTGATAGCACCGAGTGTTTTTTTCGTTTTTCCCTCTGCGGTTCTTCACAATCGGGCATTTCGTCAAAGCACATTTCCAAGCTCAATTGATTTTCTCAAACAAAAATTTTTTTTCTAGACGGGAATAGTGCAATAAGTTACCAATTCGGAATTTATTCTAAATTTTAAATCTTAATTTCGTCCTTAATTGTCCTAAAATTAAAATTCTTCCTAACAGTCCATAATTCCATAGTTGTAGTTCGGTAAAAAGAATTTTCTTGCCCTTTCGAGATCACTTTTGATGTAAATATTTCTAGTCCTCTAATTCTTCAAACCCTTCAGTTATTCGCCCTCCCAATTTAGGCGACGGGATCGATTCCCAGACTTTAATTAAATATTATTTACGCATATGCAAATAAAGTAGCGTTTTGCGAAAAAAGGCGCAAAAAATTGTTTTTATATACATTTTATGTTAATATCGTGTGACAGCATGTAACACTTAATTATTGTAAATATTTATGTACTTTATTTCTGTAAATTATTGTTTTGATTTTGTCCTTTAATATGAAAACAAAATGGCTCTAGAATTCTAGGCAGCATTGTAATTTAATTAGGTTTTATTAATTAAAGTTACAGTGATGTTATTTTTAATAAAATATCAAAGTGTACAACATTTTTTCGTCCTTTCTCTCCTATTTTAGGATGTCCAGACGTCTGTGGATATTATCAAAATCGTCGATAATTCTGATAAGAAAACTTTAATTGAATTTTAGGGGTTAAAGTATGTAGAAGATTAAGGAAAAACGTACGATCGTGTTTTTTCTTTATTTTTTATTCTTCTTTGTTATCTCTATTTCCTTATCATATTCTAATTCTAAATAAATAAAAAAAGAAGAAAAAAACGATTACGAAACTTTATGATTCTGTGCCCCAAAATAAGGTTTGGAGGACCAGAAGAAATTCATACAAGACCTTGGGACTTGCATCCCTGGGATATTTGACAGACATAGGTCCATTGCCTTCCTGGAGGAGCCTGGCACCTCTTTGATACGAAAGTTGAATTAATTTATGATAATACGGTCAAGGAACACGGTAGCATTAAAAAATAAAATTCAAGGGCATTTTTTTAAGGTTATGTGTTGTAAAGGTTAACCTGCATGGCTTCCATTTTCCAACGCCTCCTTGATTTGGAAGTGCAAAACAGGAATAAAAACCTATCCAAAGAAAGGTTTTCAACGTTTTTTCGAGTCAATTTTTATGGTAGCTATTCAGTGATTGCCTTTTAAATTTTTATGGTTTTCGATGTTATTTGGGGAGAGGTTAATCCTTGGGTGGGGGGCGAAAAAGAAAAGGAAAGAAAAACCTCAAAATCGACATTTTTCAAATCTTAAACCTCAAAATTTTCGTAGAAAACCTCAAAATCGACATTTATCAAAACAAATTTTTGTCAAAAAAAATCTTCAAAATTAAGGTTTTAAGTTAAGAGACAATTTTTCTTCCGGGAACCTTAATATTCATAACTTGTCGCCCCCTCTGGGAAAATTCCTGGATCCTCTGGGTCAGCAGAGCCCAAAATTTTTGAAAAAGTTCCAGTTATGGAAATCACCACCATAATTTTTAAACCTAACCATAATTAGGCATTTAGGATTAGAAAGGTGGTAATGGCTGTGGAAAAAACCCCAAAAACTTCCCTTTTACCCTTCTAACTTAATTTTTCGTGCTACAGAAAAATTTGCACGTCACTTTTTATTAAAATATAAAAAGTTCATGGAGAAGAGGCTTTCTTAACAAATCATCACGCCTACTACTCTAATGGCTCTCATTGGGCCAGAAAAAAAAATCCACAAAAAAAGACGCGTGCCCTCCAATAATTCGATCATCTTAGGAACATCACGTTCTTTGAATTTTAAATCGTGTATCTCACGTAACCCATCAATTACGCCCCTAAAAAAATTTTTGTCGAGTGGCCATCGAAAAATTGTATCCTCCGTCAATGATATTTCAATTTTGTTTCCCACTCGACGGGGAGAGAGGAAAGAAAGAGTCGATTCGCGGGGAAAAGGAGGGGTCAGCCGGACCCCCGGTTTCACGACAGTTGTGTGGTTGATCTCGAAAGCAACGAATTATTCAAACAACCAAAAACATACACACACGACAGGTTTGAGCTATTTTTATACATCAGAATTTCATTTACATACTAATAAGTAATATCATATTTATTTTTTTCTTAAATTTTTGCCTTTTTTCCATATGTCCTCGATTTAGTTAAAAGTTATAAAATTAAGAGCCTAAAAAAATTAAAATTGATCGTGTTTGACGTTTTAAATTTTTTTATTCATTTAGATTTTATTGATTAGAATCGATAATGAAGAGGGACGCTAAATATTCTACGCCGGTCGTTACGTAATGGCGTAGTGTCGAAGGCGAGGGACATGTGGCTCTGTTGATCAATTGGCGTCTTTAACTTGTTTTTCTATTTTTATTTATCTATATAGACTATTTTAATATTCAAAGTATCATTATGCAAATTAAAAAATGGCGGAAAACTCGGTTTAGAAAAAGCTTTTAAAGATGCAATATTGATGCGGAAGTCTCAAAAAAGTTGGCCTTTTTTGTATTCTGAAGGTTTTGTTTTCTTAAAACGGTTTCCTGGAGGTTTTTTTGAAATTGCAAGCTGCAAAATGAATAAAAATCGAATTTTTTTTGTTTAAATCAAGGTGCTTCCTGATAAGGCACCAATGTGATCTATTAAAGCAATAAATAGTCCAAAGGGGTGAAAAAAGGGCCCCAAATTGCAAAAGGTTGTAGTTTTTTTGATTTTATATTTTTTAGGATTAGGTAGTTCTTAATCCGAGTTGGCGCCCCCCCTTCATGAGCTTCGTCCGCCATTTTGAAAAACCGGCCAAATTTGGAAATTTTTTCATTTTTTGATCTCTACCGCAAAAATAATGCATTTTAGCGACTTAACCACGAAGTATAAAAAGGAAGATTATTAAACTGTGCGTCTATTGGGCTTTCGAAAGTCAAAATCGGTCCAGCCGTTTAGGAGATATCGATGTTCAAAAAAATCTTTAAAAAACACTTTACTATAAATTTATGACTTTTTGAGAAATGTTCCTTGGGTACCTAGTCCGGAGACCTCTGGACCAGTAGTTCTCCCGAATATCGACTGTCTTGGACCATCCGTTCTAAGACAAGTTTTTGACTTGCAATATTTGAACATCGATATCTCCTGAACGGCTGGACCGATTTTGGCTTTCAAAAGCCCATTAGACGCAAAATTTAATAATCTTTCTGTTTTTACTTCGTGGTTAAGTCGCTAAAATGCATTCTTTTTGGGCTAGAGATGAAAAACTGAAAAAAGTTTTAAGACCAGTACTGAATAAAGTTCTAAGACCAGTAGTTCTCCCGAATATCGACTGTCTTGGACCATCCTTTCTAAGACAAGTTTTTGACTTGCAATATTTGAACATCGATATCTCCTGAACGGCTCAACCGATTTTGGCTTTCAGAAGCTCATTAGACGCAAAATTTAATAATCTTTCTTTTTTTACTTAGTGTTTAAGTCGCTAAAACGCATTGTTTTTGCGCTAGAGATGAAAAACTGAAAAAAGTGCCAAATTTGGCCAGTTTTTCAAAATGGCGGACGAAGCAGTGGGTGACATAAACTTGAATTTAAAACTACCTAATGGTTATAAACAAGATGAAATAAAATAGTGCACCTTTTGCAATTTCAAACACTATATCTCTTGGACTAAGAACCATGGGTAATGACGTGAGATGTTCTTTAGCAAGAGAGACTCGAGAAAACGTTCCCAATAAGGAAATCCAACATTTTGAACAATCCTTGATTTGTAGTGCTACAGTTGCTCCATCAATTTTTTTTACTCTATTCCGTAATAAACGAGATAAATTTTAATTCAAGAATTTCGTCGACAACCTGTGATAACATCAGCCTTGAAAATACTTCGGAGTCAATTGGTTGGTAAACAAGTCTGAACGCGCCTCTTTTCTCAGTTGTGAATTAATTTCGCGGTAGCTCGTGCTCCCAGAAATGCCGTTTCGAGACGAAAAATAAAAGAAAACTTACCGGGACTAGTTTGACAAACGTCGACCTCTAAATACGAAACGTCGTTCTTTTCAAGGCGAGTCTCTTTCCTTTTTAAATAAAAAAATAAAATAATTACATATTATAGTATATGACCCACATGTCGCGATTATAAGGACGAACAAGGATCAATCGTTTATTCCGAAATTTAATTTCCGCTCTTTTTCAGGTCGTAACATGAAGGACAAACAATTGGTGAAAGTCATCGAAGATGCAATACAAGAAGTGCTTTTCCCTTTGGTACTCACCAATACTGAACACCATAAAAAAGTAAGCAATTTTCACGTGAATCTGCTGGATTTTATGGCTAGTATCCATAGAAATCCGTGCGCTTTGGCGTCAGGAGAATTTTTAAGGTGATTTTTTCGTTTTTTCGCAAATATCTCGAAAACCGTAGGTCGTAGGCGAAATAATTGTTAGTACAAAATTAAAGATTTTTGAATTTTCTACAATTTTTAGCGAATACAATTTTTTCTAGGACCAAAATTATCTGAGCTGCGAGGTGGGAAAAAAAAGAGGGTTTTCTATTTTGACCTCTGAAGTATTGAAGACGTCATGTAATCAAAGCATTGTACTTAATAAATGTTGTAGAGAATTCAATTAACTCTTGAAAACAACAAAAGGCTTCTTCCCTCCTTCAGAGGTCAAAATAGAAAATCCAGTTTTTTTTCCACCTCGTAGCTCAGCAACGTTTGGTCCTACAAAAAATTTTATTAGCTCAAAATTGTAGAAAATTCAAAAATCTTTAATTTTGTACTAATAATTATTTCGCCTACGACCTACGGTTTTCGAGATATTTGCGAAAAAACGAAAAAAATCGCCTTAAAAATTCTCCTGACGCCAAAGCGCACGGGTTTTGTTATGGACTTTTTTTTTGGTTAATCAGGAAACAACCCCTACACATTTTAGTAGAGAAACAAAATACCTTTTTTTTCCATCCCCAGGCTTAGATTGACTGGAGTATTTCAGCTTCACGAGGATCCAAGAATAGGGGAGGTTGTGAGGAAGTGGGGATGCTCTAGGAGGGTAGGAGAGGTGATGGAAGAGGGGTGTGAGATTGTGGAATGATGGGGAAGTGGGACCTGGTTTGAGGAGGGTTGGGGAAGTGATGGAAAAGGAGAAAAAGGTGGACTCGTTTCAGAAGTTCCAGGACTGATATTTTCGGCGTTATCATCAAAAATCCTCTTCAGACGAAAAAATGTCCTAGGAAAAAAAAATTTTTGGAAGCCAAATTTTCCATTTTAACTTTACACGTCTGTAACATCCTTAATTCTTAACAGATTTATGCGATGTATACATATATAGAAAGCGCTTTTAAAGGGCTATCGAAGTTGTTTCGCAAGAAAAACCCTTAAAAAAATCCTTCACCCTCAAAAATCGAATCTAAAAATTTTTTCAATTTTTTGAGGGGTCGCCAATTTTCTTCCGGACACCTATAAAGATCAATATTTTGGTAAAAACTTCATCGAATCCCAGCAAACGGTTCTCGAACAAGAAAATAAAAACTTTTGGGACAAAAAAAAATTTCATTTTTCAATTTCGCTTGGTTAGAAAAGCGATGTTGAGGTTTATTTTGATGTAAAACAATGTAGGGAAAAGTCTTCTGTTTATTTAACCTAAAATTTGTATTCTTTGTTCCTAATTTTCTTGGTTTTTTGTCATTTCAAATCTTTTATCGGCGTCTGCTTTTTTTATTATATTTTCTTGAGGTTATCTCGCCTGACCATGAGAAAGATAATAGAAATTTGATTATAAACAGTTACAAAACCATTTTTTTTATTAGAGTATTAATTTAAAAAAAAATTTGAACGAAGATCTGGGTCTACAATTCCCAGATGCAAGGTCGCTAAACCATAAAAACATAAACAGGAAAGGACTCCTTCTCCTTGTAATTCAAGACTATTGGATAAACTTGCATTTAAATGCATTTTTTTAAATTAGAGCATTCATTGAGCCCATCATGGACTCTTCTCGAATTTTTTTTTAAATTTCTGACGGTTAATTGAGCCCATTTTAGGTGCTCAACCTACTTAAATGATATAAATATTGCAAAAATCCTTTTTAGAATTAAATTCACGTACAATAGGGAGCTGTTTTGCTTAACAAATTTTTTGACGATTCGAATTGAGAGTCCTTTAGAAAATGAGAAGTTTAAGGTCAACACCTCTTCAAAAAAATGTATATTTTTATTGTCAAGAAGGTTCATTAAACGATAGCAAAAATCGCTTGAACGTTTGCTTTTTTTCTCAGAAATTTATATTTTGAGATGTCCTTTTAAACGGTTTAATGTGATGTAACTGGTCCTCTTTTAAATCTCTAATTAAAGGCCTTGAACTTGTCAAAAAATTCAATTTTTCATGACTTATGCGAATAGCTCACAAATCATGGAAGTGAGAGGTTTTTTGGTTAAATTAGTCTGGTGTACTTAAATTATATTTAGAAAATGGGATATTTTAAAAGCTTTCACGTTAGGAATTCCAGTAAACTATTGTTGTAAAACTCGACGAAGTTTATAAATTAATGGGGATTAAGCAATTTGAACATTTCTTGGCATAATATAGTAAAGGCCTTAGAGGTTTTCGTAGAAAAATTTGTTCTTAAAATGTCGATTTTGATGTTTTTGACAAAAGAAATTGACCTCAAAACGTTCATTTTGAGGTTTTTGGACGAAAATTTGGATCATAAAACCATGATTGTGAGGTTTTTAGGTCGAAAATTTGGCTAAAACTATGATTTTGAGTTGAGTCTTAAAACCTTCATTTTGAGGCAAAAATTTGCCTTTAAAAATGTTGATTTTGAGGTTTTTGGCTCTTCAAACCTTGATTCTGAGGTTTTTGACGATAAATGGCTCTCAAAACTATGATTTTGAGGTTTTTGACGAAAAATTGTCTCCTAAAAGTTGATTTTGAGGGGCTTTTTAAACGATAATTTGGCTTTAAAAATGTTTATTTTGAGGTTTTTGAAGAAAATTTGGCTCTCAAAACCATGATTTTGAGGTGTTTTCGTTTAGCTCTCAAAACCACGATTTTAAGGTTTTTGACGAAAAATCATCTCAAAACCACGGTTTTGAGGTTTTGACCAAAAAATGTTTTTAAAAAGTTGATTTTAAAATTATCTAGTAGTCAATTTCCCGGGGGAAAAAAGAGAGTTGATTTTAAGTTTTTTGACCGAAATTTGGCTTTTAAAACCATAATTTTTATTTTTGACGAAAAATTGTCCAAAAAAGTTTATTTTGAGGGGGGGTTTTTTATAAACGAAAATTTGGCTTTAAAAATGTTGATTTTGAGGTTTTTGACGAAAATTTGTCTCTCAAAACCATGATTTTGATTTTTAACTTTCTCAAAGAGAAGTTATTGTAATACCGTCGGATTCGGGTTTTTGGGGAAGGGTCTTCCAGACCCCCTAGGGTCAAACTGACTTTTGATCTTTGTCGGACATGACTTTGTCTGTGGTGCCGGCCGTCCGTCCGTCCGTCCGTCCGTCCGTCCGTCCGTCCGTCCGTCCGTCGCCTTTTTTCCGGAACACTTCACGGCCACAATTTTCATCCGATTTTCACGAAATTTTTACACAATCTTCCTTTCGTGGTTATCTTGAAAGTGACGAGAGCGATTTTTGAAATTCGACAAAATGGCGGAGATATGTCTGTCTAAAGTTTGCAAAAATGTGCTACGGGCTTTCTACCAGTCCGATCTTCACCAAATTTTAACCAAATAATCTTCACGTGATCCCGATTAAATTTCATTAACTAATTAGGTAATTAATTAACTAATTAACTAATTAGTTAATTATAATGTGTTTGAGTGAAATTGGTCCCATTTTCATAAAATTATAACCAAATTCAAGTTATGACTGAAAAAAATTTTTCCCAAAAATTAATTAATTAATTAAGTAATTAACCTAACGTTTGCAAAAATGTGCTACGGCCTTTCTACCGGTCCGATCTTCACCAAATTTTAACCAAATAATCTTCACGTGATCCCGATTAAATTTCATTAACTAATTAGGTAATTAATTAATTAATTAACTAATTAACCAATTAACTAATTAGGTAATTATAATGTGTTTGAGTGAAATTGGTCCCATTTTCATAAAATTATAACCAAATTCAAGTTATGACTGAAAAATTTTTTTCCCAAAAATTAATTAATTAATTAAGTAATTAACTAATTAGGTAATTATAATGTGTTTGAGCGGAATTAGTACTATATTCATAAAATTATAACCAAATTCAAGTTATGATTGAAAAAAAGTTTTTCCATTAATTAATTAATTAATTAATTAACTAATTAGGTAATTATGATGTGTTTGAGTGAAATTAGTACTATTTTCATAAAATTATCACCAAATTCAAGTTGTGAATGAAAAAAAATTCTCAAAAATTAATTTATTACCTAATTAATTAACTAATTAGGTAATTATAATGTGTTTGAGTGAAATTGGTCAAATTTTCATAAAATTATCACCAAATTCAAGTTATGACTGAAAAAAAAATTTCCCAAAAATTAATTAATTAATTAAGTAATTAACTAATTAGGTAATTATAATGTGTTTGAGCGGAATTAGTACTATTTTCATAAAATTACCACCAAATTCAAGTTATGATTGAAATTAAAAAAAGTTTTCCCCATTAATTAATTAATTACTAATTAATTAATAAGGTAATAATAATGTGTTTGAGTGAATTTATTCCCATTTTTAGAAAATTATCACCAAATTCATGTTAAGATTGAAAAAAAAATTTCCAAAAATTATTATTTAATTAACTAATTAGGTAATAATATGTGTTTGAGTGAATTTAGTCCCATTTTTAGAAAATTATCACTAAATTCATGTTATGATTGAAAATTTTTTTTTCCAAAAATTAATTATTTAATTAACTAATTAGGTAATTATAATGTGTTTGAGTGAAATTAGTCTCATTTTCATAAAATTATCACCAAATTCAAGTTATGTTAGAAAAAAAGGATTCATTTCCCCCGAAATTTATGGATCCCCCGAAATCTGTAGACCTTTGAGAAAGTTCGTGTCTCTGGGCAAGCTCCAGGACCAATACTCACACAAAAATGGATCTCAAAACCATGACTTGGAGTTTTTGACAAAAGCTCTCAAAACCACGATTTTGATGTTTTTGACGAAACATGCCTCTCAAAACCATGATTTCGAGGTTTTTGACGAAAAATTGTCTCTTAAAAGTTGATTTTGAGGTTATTTTTTTAAACGATAATTTCGCTTTAAAAATGTTTATTTTGAGGTTTTTGACCAAAATTTGGATCTTAAGACCTCAATTTTGAGGTTTTTACGAAAAATTGTTTTTTTAAAGTTGATTTTGATGGTTTCTTTTAACGAAAATTTGGCTTTTAAAACCATAATTTAGAGGTTTTTGACGAAAAATTGTCTAAAAAAGTTGATTTTGAGGGTTTTTTTTTATAAACGAAAATTTGGCTTTAAAAATGTTGATTTGGACGAAAAATTGGCTCTCGAAACCATGATTTTGATTTTTTTTCACACAAAAATGGCTCTCAAAACCATGACTTGGAGGTTTTGAACAAAAGGCTCTCAAAACCTTGATTTTGATGTTTTTGACGAAAAATGGCTCTCAAATTTTAAGGTTTTTTGACGAAAATTTGGCTCAAGAGATGAGCAAAAAGCTGAGTTTTTGAAAAATAGAAAAATTTGGGACTTTTGCAGGAAATTTTCTTCATTTGGTGAATTTCTGTGGGACGGGGTGTTTTCCTCTTTTAACTACAAGACCTTTAGGACTCTGAAAAAAGTTCGATTTTATTTTAAGTTCGACATACCATTTTGGCTTGTTTTTTAATATTTTGTGTTGCTTTAGGTTGAGGAGGTAGTGAGCCGGTTGAGACTGAGTGGTCAAGATGTCATACGAGTCGGAGAAACATTTCTTGAAGAAATGATAAAAGGCATGAAGGACGAGCCTTCCTCTCTTCTTATGGAAAACACCTACATTCCTGAACTTATCGACGGAACAGGTAATTTGGTCGTTTTTTAAATCATTGGATGCCAACGGACGTTTTCAGAGGCTGGCGAATACCTTGGACTCGATTTAGGTGGTACAAACTTCCGTGTTTTCTGGACCGAAATCAGTGAAGGGAAAGTTATAAAAGAGAAGTACAAAACTTACGATATAGACACGCCGACGAGATTGGGATGCGGTGAGAAGCTTTTCGATTTTTTGGCTCAGTGCATTTCGGAATTCGTTCACGGTCTCGGAGTTGCTGGAAAAGAGCTTAATTTAGGATTCACTTTTTCGTTCCCGATGCATCAGAAATCGCTTCATAATGGAATACTGCGGAAGTGGACCAAAAGTTTCGCGGCGAGCGGTGTCGAGGGGAGCGATGTCGTCGTTATGCTTCAGGAAGCCCTTCAAAGGCGTGGCGACCTTAAGATAAACGTCAATGCTATTCTGAACGACACCTCAGGTATCATGCAATGGATTATCCAGGATTATTCATCTTTTTGGTTTGTAGGGACGTTGCTTCAAGGATGTGTCGTCGATCCGAGGACCCGAGTCGGTCTTATTATAGGAACTGGGACAAACGCTTGCTACCTCGAAAGGGCCGACCGAGTTTGCCATTGGGAATCAGAACGTCATGGAGAAAAAGAAGTAAATTTTTTCTTCCTTCAACCCCCACAGAACAAATCAAATTGAAAATTTCTTCTTACCACAGAAACCTAATTTCAATTTGATCTTAAAACCATGATGTTGAGGTTTTTGACGAAAAATGGTCTTTTAAAAGTTGATTTTGAGGTTTTCTGACAAAAATTTGCCTCTTGAAACCATGATTTTGAGGTTGTTGACGAAAATTGTATCCTTAAAAGTTAATTTTTTTTTCTAAACGAAAATTTGTCTTTAAAAAATGTTGATTTTGAGATTGTTGACAAAAATTTGGCTCTTAAAACCTTGATTTTGATGTTTTCTGACGAAAAATAGCTCTAAAATATTTATTTTGATGTTTTTGACGAAGAATTGCTCTCAAATTCTTAATTTTGAGGTTTTTGGACGAAAAATGGCTTTCAAATCCTTGATTTTGAGGTTTTCGGACGAAAATTTGGCTCTGAAAACCATAATTTTGAGGTTTTTGACGAAAAATTATCTTTAGAAATTTGATTTTGAGGTTTTCGACAACGATTTGGCTCTTAAAACCTAGAGTTTTGACGTTTTCTGACAAAAATAGCCTTAAAATATTGATTTTGAGGTTTTTGATGAAGATCTCAAATCCTTAATTTTGAGGTTTTCGGACAAAAAATTGCTCTCTAATCCATGAGTTTGAGGTTTTTGGACGAAAATTTGGCTCTTAAAACCACGATTTTGAGGTTTTTGACGAAAATTTGGCTCTTAAAACCATGATTTGGAGGTTTTTGACGAAAATTTGGCTCTTAAAACCATGATTTTGAGGTTTTTGACGAAAATTGGGCTCTTAAAACCATTTTGAGGTTTTTGACGTAAATTTGGCTCTTGGAACCATGATTTGGAGGTTTTTTTTTATGACGAAAAGGCTCTTAAAACCACAATTTTGAGTTAGTTTTTCCAACGAAAATTTGGCTTTACAAATGTTGATTTTAAGGTTTTTGACGAAAAATGGCTCTCAATTCTTGATTTTGAGGTTTTTGAACGAAAATTTGGCTTTACAAATGTTGATTTTAAGGTTTTTGACGAAAAATAGCCATAAAATGTTCTGGTGTTTTGTTTTGACGAAAAACTGCTCTCCTTTCCTCAGTTTTGAGGTTTTGGACGAAAGTTTGGCTCAAAATGTTGATTTGAATGTTTTTGATGAAAAATAGCCTTAAAATATGTTCATTTTGAGATTTTTTAATTTTGTTGTAATTTTCTGTCAATTAACACGATTTTTTCAGAAAATGTCTTTTTAAGTTTTTTTTTTTTTTTAGCGGATTTCCGGAGGAAAGCAGGCTATTGGGGCCGGCCTCACGGCGGCTTTCGGCTTAGAGGCTTATATATTCGTAATCAGGACGATCTCCTGATCACGAAAATATAGGTCATTCCAAACCTGGGGATATATATATATATATTTATATATATATTTATTTATTTATTTATTTATTTATATATGTACCGACGCGATAACTCGAGCTAGGATTGTTTGAATTAAACGAGACTTGGTATTTAGAGCTTTTGTTTCACCAGGTAGAAGCCTATTGAAAATGGCTTGAATCGAGAAAGCGGTTCTGGTACTTCGCTTAGGGCATAAAGGGCATTCTCGTGATTTTATCGGAACCTGAAGGTTTGAGATGGTTGAAAATCGTGACGGGAAGGTCCTAGGAGCCGTGGATCATATTTAATAGCAGGTAAAATCTCAAAATCGGTTCTGGGACTTGTCTAAGGGGCCTAAATGGAATTTCGTCATTTTTAGGTAGATTTCTTTCAGAAAATCTACCTATTGCAATGGGGGCAGTAGTCTCAGAATCAAAAATTTTTGTGATAGGTTTTCATTTCAGACCCCCTGGACCCCAAAACCACCCTCATCTCAAAAGTTTATATATATATATATATATGTATATATATATATATTCGCACGATAACTTGAGTAATTTTTACTTGACGACCATGAAATTCGGTATTTAGGGCTTTTAAGCTAATAGAATTTATGAGTTCGTTAACGGCTGAAATCGGACCAGCGGTTTTGGTACTTTACTTAGGGCCTAAACTAGGTATCTCCTAAGCCGTTCATCCAATCGCTTTCAAACTTAGAAGTGATGTTATGGGGATGCCTAAGAAAGATTTAAAGTTGGTTTGGATCAGCTGGGTGTAATAGATTTGAATCTAGGTAAAAAAGAAAATTTTTGAATTTTTACCGGGAAACAGATGATTTTTTATCTCTTCGAATTTTAGAAACTTCGAGATCTAACCATCTGAAAGAAATCTACCTCTTTAGTCCTGCTGCCGCGGGACTCATTTTTTTCTTGTAACCTTAAGGTTTGAGATGGTTGAAAATCGTGATGGGAATGTCTGATGATCCGCAGACCGTATTAAGAACGGTTCAAATTACGGAAGATGTTCTGGGACCCACGTTAAGGGTCCTAAATGGAATTTCGTAATTTCTTCGATACCGGAAAGTTTGAGATGGTTGGAAATGGTGACGGAAATATATTATGCCCCGAGGAACATAGTAGAAGATACTTGAAATTGCCGAAGCGGATCTGGTACTCTCCTGAGGGACTTAACTGGAATTTCGTCATCTTAGAAAATAAGAGCAGGAGATGGTCGAAGGAATTGAAGCTATTGTGATCGGTGCGATGGAGGCTCCGGGCTCAGAGACCCATTTTATTTTACTTAGTCGGAGTAATTAGGACATCAAAGATAGGCTTAGGGAAGGCCTTTCCGAAGGAAATCCGCTGCTTCTCGAGGCTGCCTCGAGGCTTTTTTTTTTTTTTTTTTCGATGAGCGAAAAGCAATAGGGCTAGGAATACTGAAACTTGAATTTTTTGCTATTCTTTAAATTCCCAACAACCTTATTCTACGTTTTTCTTTACGATTCATTGTAAATTAATAAATTGTGTAAATCTCATTCTAGGTTGTCATCGACATCGAATGGGGTGCATTCGGGGACAATGGCACCTTAGAATTTATGAGAACTCAATTTGACAGACAACTCGACAACGAGTCTCTTTTCACCAACTCTTTTTGGTAATTTAAAACATTATTTTTTAAATTTGTTTTTTAGTTTTGAAAAGTACCTGAGTGGACTATACCTTGGGGAATTGGTCAGACTGATCATAATTCATCTTGCCAACAACCGACTTCTTTTCCATGGCGTTTTAAGTAAAGAAATTCAAGTTAAAGATACTTTCTTGTCGAATTACGTATCACAAATCGAACAGTAAGTTGACGACATAGTCCTTTCCTTGTTTTTAATTTCTATATTTTTAGAGACACGATTGATGATTCGACAAAAGCGACCGAGAAAATTTTAACACTTTTAAAAATCAAATACAACCGGGACGATGTTGCAATTATAAAGTATGTCTGCGAGCTGATTTCTTTGAGGGGCGCTCTGCTTGTCTCAGCCTGTATGTTTATTTTTATTCACCTACTTTCGACAGATTTGCACATCTAGGGTGGGGGGTTGGCTCGGGGAGGTGATGGGAGAGTGAGGGTAGGGGAGGTGATGGGAGAGTGAGGGTAGGGGAGGTGATGGGAGAGTGAGGGGAGGGGAGGTGATGGGAGAGTGAGGGTAGGGGAGGTGATGGGAGAGTGATGGTAGGGGTGGTGATGAGAGAATGAGGGTAGGGGAGGTGATGGGAGAGTGAGGGGAGGTGATGGGAGAGTGAGGGTAGGGGAGGTGATGGGAGAGTGAGGGTAGGGGAGGTGATGGGAGAGTGAGGGTAGGGGAGGTGATGGGAGAATGAGGGTAGGGGAGGTGATGGGATAGTGAGGGGGGAGGTGATGGGAGAGTGGGGGAGGTGATGGGAGAGTGGGAGGAGGTGATGGGAGAGTGAGGGGGGAGGTGATGGTTGGGGCAGTGATGGGAGGCTGTCAGGAGGAGGAGTGTTTAAATGGCATTCTTGGTCTTAAGTTTTGTACAATAAATTGTATTTTTCAGGCCTAGCTAAATTATTGAGACAAATGGACAAGCCTGATGTGACCGTAGCCATTGATGGTTCAGTCTATAAGTTCCATCCTCGCTATAAACTTTGGATGGAGAAATTCGTCAAATTGCTAGCCCCAGAGTACAAGGTTGCTATTATTGTTTTATTAAATTTTTTTTAAATTAATTTTTCTTTTTAGTTCCACCTAATGCTTGCTGAAGGCGGGAGTGGGAAAGGAGCCTGCATCGCCTCCGCCATCGCAGAACGACTTCAAAAAAGGTACAAATGACTGATAGAACCTCAAAATAGTTGTGAATGAACAATCGCATGTTATTACTTAAATTTTGTTTTTTCTTATCTTTTTCTTCCGCGTGTTAAAATTGTTGTGTTTCCATATTATATTTTGTTTGTTATTTTTCCCATAACACAAAAAACCTAAGGGGAATTCATATATTTTATACTTTGTTGTTTATATGTAAATAAAATTAAGGATTTTAATTTTTTTTATTTAAACTACCTTGGGCTGCATTCTCACTGCATCTGTCATCCGCAGCAAAAGTGTTAAATTCTTTTCCTTTAATTTGTAGTTATCAGGCGAACTGGTGGAGGTCATGAGAAATGAGCTTCATGTCAGTTCCCATCATGGAAATTTCAATACTCGATTTTAGTTGGCTTTTTTAACCTGTGAGAACTATTAGTCCTATCTGGGCTGAAAAAATAAGGTATTTTGTTTCTCTGCTGGAATGTGTAGGGGTTGGTCCCCTGATTAACCAAAAAAAGGAGCCTTAAAAGGAGATTTTTTTCGGTTTTTCACAAATATCTCGAAAACCGTAGGTCGTAGAAGAAAAAATATTAAGCACAAAATTAAAGATTTTTAAATTTTCTACAATTTTGAACTTAAAGGATTTTTCGTTGGACCAAACGTATCTGAGTTACGAGGCGACAAAAAAGGGTTTTCAATTTTGACCTCTGAAGGAGGGAAGACTTCGTCTAATCAAAAAGTTTATTTAGCAAAAGTTGTAGAGAATTTAATTAACTTTTAAAAAATCTACCTAAAACAACTCACATAAAGTAATAACGATTTGCAGGCTGGGGTAAATTAAAAAAAAATCATTGAAAAATTCAAATTTCAAAAGATTTTATAAAAACAAAATTAAAGCTTATTAAAATTGCTACAAATTTGATCTACTAAGATTTTTTGTAGGACCACACTTTTTTGAGCTGCGATTATATGGCAAGAAACAATTGTCTCGACAGCCCTCATTTCGTTTTGCTAATTATTGAGATTTAAATCGATTAATTAATACAAAGCGTTACCCGATTCCCGGACCTAATACATATAATAATATATACGCGATCTATATTCTATTGTGTTATATTCTATTGTGGAGGTTGGACGAAATCCACTACAAATACTCAAGGAATTGCAATTAATACTCAGGAAAAAGTCAGGTAAGGAATCATACTGGTGAAGGGGGATAATTTGGCCAAAATGGCGGAATTTTGTGTGTCTTTAGCTTGCCAAAACACCATTCTCGCGTGCTATCGGTGGGGAAAGGTTGGGGGAGGTGGGGTGAGTGGAGGAGGTGTTGGAAGGTTGGGGTGATGAGGGGAGAAAGGTGCGTACTTCGTAAAAGTTGTATATAACAATCAATAGGGTGAGGGTAAATGTAAGAAATTTTATAGTCCAGAATCAAAGCTTATCTAATTTGCTGCAAATTTGATTTACTAAGTTTTTTGGTAGGGCCAAACGTTTCTGAGCTACGAAGCAACAAAAAAGAGCAATTTTCGATTTTAACCTCTGAAAAAAGTCAGATTTTAGAAAAGTCAGAAAAAAGGAGGGAAGACTTCATCGAATCAAAAAAGTGTACTTAGTAAAAGTTGTTCAGAATTCAATTACCTTTAAAATTCAAATCTCAAAAAGAGATAAATAGGTAGGGGTGGGGGTAAATTCAGAAAAATTGAAGATTATATTGATTGACTGGACTAATATGGTGCAAGAAAACGTTGGTCAAAAAATTCAAACATTTAAAAAAATTCTTCAACAGCCTCCAACATGAGGCTTCATAAACGAGTTCTGGTTTTATTTTGTTTTTTCGACCAAATTCTCGTTTTAGATATATTGGACCAGTTCCTATCTCTTGAACAGGTTTGGAAATAAACAAAAAATAAATAAATAAAAAAATTCAATGAGTAAATTTTTTCGACTTCAGTTCACCTCCAACTCATGCAGATTCAAGATAAAATGTACATGAATATTTAAAAAAAAATTTTAATTTAATATTCATATAAGGTCAGACCTGTACGTTTTTTTCCCCGTGTGAATCTTGGATTTTCGTGTTCATGGTAAACTTCAAAACAGCTCTTTTTCGTGATATTTTGTTTATCTACGGAAATGTGTAGGGGTAGGTCCCCTGATTAACCACAAAAAAGTCCCCTACCGAAACCCGTGAGGATTGGCGTCAAGAGCGTTTTTAAGGTGATTTTTTTCGTTTTTTCTGCAATATCTCGAAAACCGTTAGTCGTAGGCGAAATAATTATTAGTACAAAATTAAAGATATTAAAATTTGCTATAATTTTGAGCTAGCATGATTTTTTCGTAAGACCAAACGTTTCTGAGCTACGAGGTCGCAAAAAAAAACCGGGGTTTCTATTTTGACCTCTAAAGGACAGAAGACGTCATTTAATCAAAAAAGTGTTCTTTACAAAAGTTGTAGAGAATTTAATTATCTTTAAAAAACGACTCTCAAAAAGCAATTAACGATCAATAGGCAGGGGTGGGGGTAAATTTCAAAAATTTTCCAAAAAAATTTCATTCAAAAATTGAAATTTCAAAAAAATTTATAAAAACAAAACTAAAGCCTATAAAATTTGCTGCAAATTTGATTTAATAAGATTTTTTGTTAGACCAACCGTTCCTGAGCTACGAGCGACAAAAAAGCTGGATTTTCGAGTTTTTCCTATGAAAAAAGTCAGATTTTAGAAAAGTCGGAAAAAATTAAGGAAGGGGATATCCTATCAAAAAAGTGTACTATGTAAACGTAGAGGATTCAATTTCCATTTAAAATCACCTATCAAGAAGCAATTAACGACGGTTTTTTTTTTTTTTGCGACCTCGTAGCTGAGAAACGTTTGGTCCAACGAAAAAATCATATTAGCTCAAAATTATAGCAAATTTAATTATCTTCAATTTTATACTAAGAATTATTTCGTCTAAGACTAAAGGTTTTCGAGATATTGCAGAAAAAACGAAAAAAATCACCTTAAAAACGCTCCTGAAGCCAAAGCGCATTCGGTTATGGACTTATAGCGGATTTCCGTAGGAAAGTAGACTATTGAGGTGGTCGTCACGGAGGCTCCCTGGCTAGAGCCTTATATATTCGTGATCAGGAAGCTCTGGGGATCACAAAAATATAGGATGTTCCTTTCATGTTTATTTATATATTTTGTGGTTAACCAGGGGACCTACCCCTACACATTTCCGTAGATAAACAAAATACCTTTTTTTTTTTTTTTTTCACCCCCAGGCTTAGATTGACTGGACTAAATAGTCAACATTTAAAAAATTAAAATATGCCGATAATCGTGTTTCAAACTAGAAAAATCCAAAATGGTGGAAGCTTCACTGTTTCACACCCCAGTTTCACTCACCAAGAGGTTAAGTTTTTAAAGGTTAAGGAATTTTCTAAGACATTTTTTGCATTTATAACTTTTGTACCTCTCAAAAAGAGCTTTCCAACGGTACAAATATCGATAAAACATCATTTATTCATAAAATGCGACCTAAATGAAGGTGTTAAAATTACAAAACCTGAACAATTGGAAGGTTGATAATTTCTATGCCTACGCAATCGGACCAAGAGATGCACACATGAAACACACATTATACTCATTGTCTCTGACTTACGGACATTGAATATTTTAAATTCAATGTTATTCGAGCAGGAAATTTATTACTCCTCTGTAGGGCGGATTTCCGGAGGAAAGCAGCTGATTGGGCGTGCCGGCCTCACGCGGCGGCTTCGCTAGAGCGTGCCTCTATATATTCGTAATCAGGACGATCTCCTGATCACGAAAACTATAGGTGCATTCATACACGCTCTCGTCTGGGAGTATATCATAGACTATTTTATATATACTATATATTCTATTATTTATTTATTTATATATGTACCGGACGTCCGATACGCGAGCAGCTAGGATTGTTTGAATTAAACGAGACTTGGTATTTAGAGCTTTGTTTCACCAGGTAGAAGCCTATTGAAAATGGCTTGAATCGAGAAAGCGTTCTGGTACTTCGCTAGGGCATAAAGGGCTTCTCGTGATTTTATCGGAACCTGAAGGTTTGAGATGGTGAAAATCGTGACGGGAAGGTCCTAGGAGCCGTGGATATATTTAATGGCAGGTTAAAATCTCAAAATCGGTTCTGGGACTTGTCTAAGGGGCCTAAATGAATTTCGTCATATACTTGTAACCTGTAAGGTTTGAGATGGTACTGGAAAAGATGCGGATGATGGGATATGTCTGATGATCCGCAGAGCCCGTGTATTAAGACAACGGTTCAAATTACACGAGGAAAGATGTTCTGGGGTACCTGCACGTTAGAGGGTCCTAAATGGTAAAAATTTCGTATTTCTTCAGATACCGAAAGTTGCAGATGGTTGGAAATAGGTGAGCGATCATAGTTATGCCCCGTAAGGAACCTAGTAGAAGAGATACTTGAAATTACGCCGCAGCGCGATCTGGTACTCGCTCCTGAGGACTTAACACTGGAATTTCGTCATCTTAGAAAATAAGACAGGCTCGGAGATGGTCGAAGGATTGAAGCTATGGTGATGGCGTGGGCGATGGAGGTCACGGCTCAGAGAGCCCCTTTTATTTTACTAGTCGGAGAGGGATAATTAGCGACAACCTCACAGATAGGCTTAGAGGAAGGCTTTGGATGAGTACATTCGCGATGATATGTGATAATTCGTATCGCCGGCCTGGCTATCCCTCGAGGCTGCTCGAGGGCTTTTTTTTTTTTAATGTGAGTCGTAATTTTTCCGAGGAAAGCAGTGCTATTGGGGAAGCCGAAGATGCCATGGCTGCTTAGCGACGTCGTGCTTGGTCACAAGTGCTTAGAGAGAGGCTTTATATAATTCAGTGGACTCCGGACGATTTTCAGTAAGTCCCTGATCACAAAATATAGGTCATTCCCGAAGATCGCTGGGCATATATTACTATATATATATTTAGTAAGTATTTTCTATATTTACCGACAGCTGATAACTCGAGAATCGAATGAGATGAATTTTTCAAAATAGGAGATGATAAAGCTAGACTTGAAAACAGCTTTTAATGCCTGATAAAGAAGAAACAAGATCACCAGAGGCGCAAGGAATACGTCCGATTGGGGAGTGGGGGAGGGTAACGGTTGAAGAGTTTCATTTTCAGGGGTGTTTGGGGGGGGGGGGCTGTCGTGGACTACTTGTATCTTAGTTCCTTGCGAAGCCGATGGGGGCGAGCCTCGTTTGGTTTGTGTGTGTGTGTGTGTGTGACAGCTTTATTTGACACTACAATATGGTTCCTTAAATAAACTAGATGTTTGTTGAGTGCTCTTGGTTCACATTTGTGAAAGAGTCCAACCATCGCCTGTTCCAAAGCAGGGATTTATGTTGTTCTGGTGCGCAGTTGCCGGGGTTCAGGTGAAACAGAGCAGCACGTGGGTCCAGTAAAGTCGTTCTGGAATTTAGAGTTTGTAATTGAAAAAAGATAGCCTTCGGAGCCCTAAAATTTGGACATACAGAAAATATTTTGAAAGGTAGGAGTAGTTGGAGAGACCAAATGACTATTTCTTGCTGGATAAGTGGGTCAGGTGTCAGGGATGCGGGCTCAACAGATGAAAAGCTGGAGCATTCCAGATCGCGCGCGACCTGGAATCCTGCCACTCAGAAGGAGACGCTTGTTATAGAATAAGTTGTGCGACCAGTGACGTATAACTGTAGAGAGGGTAAACATGTCTTACGGCTTGCTGAGGTTAAGTTTGCGATCAGCCGATCATGCCTGCCACATGCTGAATTTCAAGACTGGGCATTCCGGTGTTAATCATGTCCATATTACTGTATGTTCTCACTAATCGAGGCAAGATTTAGTATGGCCCATAAAACGTTATGCGAATTTGCTCCTGTAGGGGCTGCTGCCGTTTTTACATGTCCAAGTAGAAGAAGCAGCACCCGATGCCGAGTTGTACAGTTTACTGGGTGAACTCTCACGGACTAGGATGTTTGAGTAATAACGAGCCTTGGTATTTGAAAGCTTTTGGTTCCCAGGATTAGAAGCCTATTGAAAATGCTTGAATCGAGCAACGCGGTTCTGGTACTTTCGCTTAGGGCATAAAGGACATTTTCGTGATTTTTCTCGGAACTGAGGTTTGAGAATGGTTAAAATCGTGACGGAAAGTCCTAGGGGCCGAGGATCATAGTTAATAGCAGTTCAAATTTCAATCTGGTTCTGGGACTTGTCTAAGGGGCCTAAATAGAATTGTCGTGATTTTTCTTGTAATCTTAAGGTTTGAGATGGTTGAAAATCGTGATGGGATGTCTGATGATCGGCAGACCGTATTAAAGAAACGGTCAAATGACGGAAGATGTTCTGGGACCCACGTTAAGGGCCTAATGGAATTTCGATATTTCTTCGATGCCGGAAAGTTTGAGATGGTTGGAAATGGTGACGGAAATATATTATGGCCCGAGGACCATAGTAGAAGACAGTTAAAATCGCCTAAGCTGTTCTGGGACTCTCCTGAGGGACTTAAATGGAATTTCGTCATCTTTGAAAATAAGAGCATGAGATGGTCGAAATCGATTATAGGAGCCTGCTCATGAACTGAGAATTCACATTTGACACAACAGGATCAAACCCCGCATACGAAAAAGAAGACTACTAGGGCATTGATGAAATTAATTTTAGAATTTGAACTTTTGGCGGTGAAAATCATGTGGTTTGAGTTGATATTTCTAGGCTGATTTCTAGAGGAATTGAAGCTATTGTGGTCGGTGTGATGGAGGCTCCGGGCTCAGAGACCCATTTTATTTACTGAGGTGGTGATAATTAGGACATCAAAGATAGGCTTAGGGAAGCCTTTCCGGAGGAAATCGCTGCTTCTCGAGGCTGCTCGATGCTTTTTTTACCTGTTCATTTCTCTATGATATTCTCTAGATAAATTTTTCGACAATCGTTAAAGGAACACAAAAGAATTTATGTAAAATATTTAGCCACGAAATTTCTTTATACCAAAAAGATATTCTTATTGAATAGATCGAAAAAGGAAAAAGATGTCTCCAAAGATGTCTACGATGACAACCCCACTTCAAGATATTATTAACTTCCATAATTATATTTCCTACGATGTACCAGGTAATTTAATTTTATTACTAAAAATATTGTTTTTAAGTTATTTTATAGGGATCCCTAAGTTAATTTTGCCATACCCATTGATGGGATCTGTTCTTCCGACGTTGGCGATCGTCTTCCTTTATGTTTATTTCTGCAAAAAATTGGGACCGAAATTTATGAAGAACCGTCAACCTTACTCCTTAAAAACGGCCATGATTTTGTACAATATTTTTCAAGTTTTTGTCAATCTTTACCTTTTTTTATGGGTCAGTTAATTAACAGTAAGAAACAGCTTTAAATTATATTTTGCAGAGTCTTTATGAATTCGCGAATGGCTGGAAAATGGGAATTAACTTAATTTGCTTCTTTAGGAACGAAAATATGAATGCACATGTGGATGACGAAACCTTCTCAATAATAGAGGGAAAGGTAAGAAGTTATTGGTTTCGGGCTAAATTTAATTTTGTTTTTTTAGGTCCACTTCATATCGTACTTATATTTTTTGGTCAAGATTTCCGACCTTATGGATACAGTAAGAAAAAACGTGTTCTTAGTTCTTAGGGTTTGAAATTACAAAAGGTGCACTATTTTTACGATTTTATCTTATTTAGGACATAAGGGTATTGTAAATCCAAGTTTGTGCTTCGTCGGCCATTTTGAAAAAACAGGCCAAATTTGGAGGTTTTTTCAGTTTTTGATCTGTAGCGCAAAAACGATGCATTTTAACGACTTGACCACGAAGTACAAAATGAAAGATTATTAAGTTTTACTTGTAATGAGCTTTTGAAAGCCAAAATCGGTCCTGCCGTTTAGGAGATATCGATGTTCAAAAATGAACCTTTTTTTAGGGTCAGTTTTTGATCAAATTGCTGGCTCTCACGGGAGAACGGATGGTCCTAGACAGTCGGTATTAGTCTCGTTTTAAAGGTAATAAACTAGGATATCTAGGACCATCCATTCTCTTGAGATCCATAATGTATGGTAAAGTGAGCAGTAGTATCAAACATCAAAAACCGGCCCTAAAAAAAAAAGTTTATTTTTGAACATCGATATCTCCTGAACGGGCGAACCGATTTTAGCTTTCGAAAGCTCATTACAAGCAAAATTTAATAATCTTTCATTTTGTACTTCGTGGTCAAGTCGCTAAAATGCATTGTTTTTGCGCTAGAGATCAAAAACTGAAAAAACTTCCAAATTTGGCCGGTTTTTTCAAAATGGCGGAGCACAGGATGGAGTCCCGCAAACTTGGATTTAGAATACACTTATGGTTCTAAGCAAGATGAAATCATAATAATAGTGCCCCTTTTGCAATTTGGGCCCCTTTTTTTCATCTCTTTGACTAACCTTTTTAATTTATTTTTAGGTATTTATGGTTCTTAGAAAAAATTTCCATCAAGTGTCCGTCCTTCATCTATACCATCATGCCTCGATGCCTCTTATTGTCGGATTTTGCATTAAATATTTACCACGTAATTTATTTTTTATTTTATTTTATTTATTTATTATTTGAAATATCTGTTTAATTATATCGATTATAGCGACGCAAAACGTCCATGCTGCTGTCCCAAATATGTTCGTCCACGTGCTCGTCTACGGATACTATCTAGTCACATCTTTTGCCCCCGAAGTCAAAAAAAGTATCCGAATTAAGAAACTCATCACCATTACTCAATTGGTACGTTTTCAAAAAGATTAGGAGAGGGAAAAATTAATTGATTTTTAATTTTCAGTGCCAGTTCGTGTATATACAGGCGATGGTAGTGTTAATATCGAATCAAAAATACTGTCCTGTTTCCATGTTCATGACTTACCTACTTTCTTTTCAAGCGATAATGATGATTTTTATGTTTTCAAATTTTTATTATCAAACATACATAAGAAAAAATCGTAAATCAGACTAAATGGATAATAAAAATCTAGTGAGGTGTTTGGTTTTTTATTTTTATTTACCTGACTGTACAAAAAAGAAGTACAGTATATAAATTTTTTTTTTTTTTTTTTTTTTTTTTTTTTTTTTTTTTTTGCAAATAACTCGAGAACTACAAGATTTAGAGGTTTTACAACTTAGTTAAAAATTGTTCCCCATGCAATTTCCTACAAAATTTAATTAACAAAGTTTTTTCTGAGACCAATAGTAAAGGAGATATGGAGAGGCAAAGGTTACCCTTATCCGGATAACCTCCATATCTCCTTCACTATTGGTTTTAGACGAGGTCAACAAGCGTGGCGAAGTGCAAGAGGAACAATTTTTAACTAAGTGGTAAAACCTCTAGGTCTTGTAGTTCTCGCAACTAAGAGATCCCTCTTTTGAGTCTTATGTACTTATGGAATCAAGCTAAAAAGGGCCCCTCAGTGTCCAAAAAGGATTAAAAAAATCAAGCTAAAAAGAGCCTTTTTCGTTGCAAAAGAAAAGAATCTAGCTAAAAGGGTCCCTAATGTCCAAAAATCGAGGTAAAAATGGCCCCTAGTGTATAAAAAGGACCAGAAATTAAGCTAAAATGGCCCTTAAGTGTCCAAAAATTATCAAAAACTGAGCTAAAAGGACCCTTAAGTGTCCAAAAAGGATTTAAAAAATCAAGCTAAGAAGGTCCTTTTCATAGCAAAGAAGCAAAATCTGGTTAAAAGGGCCCCTAGTGCCCAAAAAGGTCAACAATCAAGCAAAAAAGAAGGCCCAGTGTCCAAAAGGATCATAAATCAAGCTAAAAAGAGCCCTTTTCATCGAAAAGAAACATAATCTAGTTAAAGTGTCCAAAAAAGAATCAAAATTTAAGCTAAAAGGGCCCCTATTGTCCAAAAAGGATAAAAAAAATCGAGTCAAAAGGGCCCCTTGTGTCCAAAAATGATCAAAAAGCAAGCTAAAAAGGGCCCTTTTCATAGTAAAGGAACAAAATCTGGTTTAAAGAGCTGTCCAAAAAGGATTAAAAAAAAAAAAAAAAAAAAAAAAAAAAAAAAAAAAAAAAATCGTGGCAAAAGTGTGTCCAAAAAAGATAATAAAATACCTAGGTAGCTAAAAAGGATAATTTTTTTTCTCGTGTATTTTATTAAAACTGGTCAAAGTAGACCAAACATTAATTTTACAATAACTAATTTAAGGATAACATAAAGAACCTATCTCCCATTGGTCAGCCGTATTAACATTTTTGAAGTTTTGGCTTGCATTATCTTGGGACTATCACTACACTACTAGCTCGAACGGTTTTGTTCTTTTGAGTCTCCTTAGTAGGTATTTTTTGTACTGAAGATCAATTGCCTCCCTGTTGACGTGTTGTTGTAGTCGGGCCTCATGTGCTGCAGCAAAACGTTGGAGGTTTAACTGCTACATTGAGGTCCCTGTGGATATCTAAATATCTTGGTTTCTTGAATACCAAGGGGCGCTTACCATATTCCGAAGAACTTAGTTCTGGAAAGTCTGGATGACCTTGACATTAGTTGGCTTTGCTCAGCCCCAAAGTTGGATGCCATAGACCATACAGGTTTTAATATTTGGTTGTATAATAGGATCTTATTTTGGAACCACGCCCTAAAATCCAATATACTCGCTTATATCTGAGACCTAGTTCTGTTCTTTTCTTTTTGATATGGTGTTTCCATCTCAGTTTAGTGTCGAGGGTCATGCCTAGGTATTTTGCCTCGTTTACATTAGGTAGCTCAATTCCATTCCATGGTTACGTGACTTTTCCGCCAGTGACTTTTGCGCTCGGCACCTTTATCGTGACTTTTGCGCTCGTTTTAGGTAGGTTTTTTTCCAGGTAGGAAAGGGACCAATCCCCTTTTTAATTCTACTTAATCTACTAAATTAACATAATATTTAAAATAATTTAACAAATTTTACGCAGTTATGGGAAAATAATTAATGTTGGTAACGATATACAAAGAAAAAGATGTCCGAATTTCGGGTTGTCGTAGCGGCATAAAGAGCCACACAGAGCAGCCAACTTGGGTCAGAATAGCGATTCCGCAGGCTTGCCAACCTGAGTCAGAATATCGTAGAGCCCAGCAGGTCTGCGAACATGGGTCTTTATTGCTTAAAGAGTTACGCAGGGTTGATAACCGAGGTAGGAACTAAGAATCTCTTAATGAGCGTAGGAGGGTTGCCAATCGTTGTCGTAACAGCAAAAAGAGCCACGACGCGAGTTGCCAACTTTGGTCAGAATAGCTTTGAAATGCACGCGGACTGCGGAGTTACCAAATTGGGTCAAAATAGAGTAACAATCCACGCAGAGCTGCCAACCTGAGTCAGAATAATCAAGCAGGGCTGCCAACCGTTGTCGCAACAGCACAAAGAGCCACGACGAGTAGCCCACTTGGGTCAGAATCGCTTTGAAATACACGCGGTGTTACCAACTTGGGTCAGAATAATCAATCAGGGTTGCCAACCGTTGTCTGAATAGCATAATGGTCCTCTCAGGGCTGCCAACCTGGGTCACAATAGCTTAAAGAACATGATTCTGACCCCAGTTGGCAACCCTTTGTTCAGGTCTAGGTCGTCTACGATGATTTGTTTTTACCATTATCCATTAATGTTTTATTCTCAGTGCATAATATGCTAAAATGCGAATTTTTTTAAAATAAATTTTAATACTTCAGGTAAAAAGGGTTTTATATGCTTGACCCCCATTAAAGTGAGCGCAAAAGTCACGGGCGGAAAAGTCACGACACCAATTCCATCGATGTAAATTTGTGGCACAGATGTTAATCTTTTAAGTGAAATTTATGTCTCTGATTTGGTCTGATTTAATTTTCCATTTTTTACTCCAGCTTTACTACGTTGTCACAAGCAGTTTTAAGTATTCCAGTGGATTCCTCCAGGGTTGTTCCTACGGACAAAATGGCTGTATCATCTGCGTAGGTAGCGAGAGTGGTGTTTTTCGTTTTTGGAATATCGCTGGTGTAGAGCAAATAGAATATGGGACCTAGGATGCTTCCTTGTGGAACACCCGCTTTTATTTCTTTTAGATCAGAGTATTCTTAATTTAGTTTTATCCTGAAGGGCCTTTCTGCCAAGTATGATGCCAATAAGTCTACAATCTGTTTTGGCATAAATTTACTGTTTTTCGTGATAAGTCCTTCATGACAAACTTTATCGAATGCCTGGGAGAAAGAAGGATAATATGTACCACTAAAAATTATATTACATAATCGGTTTATAAAAATGGACACCGACATTTCCTAAGGGGGCGCCAATAGGCAGGGGGCGCATATTGTAAAAGCGAAAAAACGTTAAATACTTCAAAAACTTTTCGTATACATATATAGTCGACTGTATATATATCTTCTCAGGCCGGTTCCAATAACTCCGGTATGGTCTAGTGGCTAGGATACCTGGCTCTCACCCAGGAGGCTCGGGTTCGATTCCCGGTACCGGAATAATTTTTTATTTTACTTTTCCTGCGTCACAATTTTTTTGCAATGTTTAAATAACAGATCGGGTTCCATTATGAAAATTAAAAAAATAATAAAATAAAAAGAATTTCTTACACAATCGACCAAAATAGGGGGAAAAAATTCAACTTTTTTTTCAGCCCTAATTTATTGAAAAAAATTTTTTTACCAAGATACCTTTTGACGACTTCCTACTTTTGAAAATCCTCAACTTACCGATATCCTGCGTCACGTTCATTTTTTAAATGATTCAAATGAATTGTAACAAACCTGTTCGATAATGAATGGAATTGAAGTCGATTTTTGTTATTATTATTTATTTATATATTCATATATAAATTTTTTCACAATTGTTCTATGGTGAAAAAAATATTAATTTACGTAAATTTGTTTTTAATATTAAATGTGCGTATATCAAATTCAAAGATAAAAAGAACTTGCACAATCGACCAAATGCAGAATAAAAGAGAAGACTCAGATGTCTACGATGACTAACCCAATTCAATATATTTTTTATGATATTCCCCACTATATACCAGGTAATAAAATTATATCGACAAAAAAAAAAGTGTTTTAAAATTAGTTTTTAGGGATCGATGAACTACTTGCGCCATACCCAATGATGGGATCGCCAATTCCGACGTTGGCGATCGTCTTTTTTTATGTTTATTTCTGCAAAAAACTAGGACCGCAATTTATGAAAAACCGTCAACCTTACTCCCTAAAAACGGCTATGATTTTGTATAATATTTTTCAAGTTGTAGTCAACCTTTACCTTTTTATATTGGTCGGTTTATAGCAGAAAATGCTGCAATAGACTTATATTATTTATTATATATATATTTTTTTTTTTTCAGAGTATTTATGAAATTGCAAAAGGACATAAGAATGGAATCAATGTACTTTGCATGTTTAGAAACGATAAAGTTAATTCTAATGTTGATTTATATACCTTCTCAACAGCTATGAAGCAAGTAAGTTAGTAGTTTCAATCTGAAGGGTCCATGCAAATGTAGGTTTGTGATTTTTTATTTTTTTTTAGGTCTATTACATTTCATATTTATATTATTTAGTCAAGATTTCTGACTTTTTGGATACAGTAAGTTAAAAAAAAAAGTTATCACGTCTCCCTAATTAGTTTTTGTAGGTATTTATGGTTCTGAGAAAGAATTCCCATCAAGTGTCCGTACTCCACCTGTACCATCATGCCACGATGCCTCTGGCATCTTTATTCACCATTAAATATTTACCTCGTAATTTGATATTGTTAAACAAATAATCGATTATTTTCTATATCGATTTCAGCGACCCAAAACGTTTATGCAGCGGTCCCAAACATGTTCGTCCATATTTTTATGTACAGCTACTATTTGGCCTCGGCTTATTCTCCTGAATTAAAAAAAAACTTACGAATTAAAAAATGCATGACTACTTTACAATTGGTAAGTAAAGAGGGGAAAAAAATTATTATTTTTTTTATTATTATTATTATTTTTTATTTTTTTTTTTTTTTATTTTTTTTTTTTTTTAGTGCCAATTTGTTTTTGTATTGTTGATTGTCATGAAGATTTCAATGCAAGAACACTGTCCTGTTTCCATGTTTTTAAGTTACCTTATTTATATACAAGCGATCTTAATGATATTCATGTTTTCCAATTTTTATTACCAAATGTATATAAAGAAAAATCGTAAATTAGAATGAGGATCGACTGATATTAAAATGTGATTTTTCGATGGGACAAAATTTAAATTTTCCCAGACTAAGACGTAAATAATTTCCTTTTCGTTTGTCATTTGACGCGTTCAGCTTTTTCTTTATTACTTTTTTTATTATATTGGTTCCCAATTGCGACGATGGATCTTTTTTACTGCAAATTTTCAAATAAAAAATGAAAAATTATTAGTTTTATTAACTAACCCTACATAGTCCAGTCAATCTAAGCCTGGGGGTAAAAAAAAAAAAAAAAAGGTATTTTATTTATCTACGGCAATTTGTAGGGGTAGGTCCCCTGATTAACCAAAAAAAATTCCTATACCGAAACCCGTGAGGATTGGCGTCTAGAGCGTTTTTAAGGTGATTTTTTTTTTTTTTTTTTTTTCGTTTTTTCTTCAATATCTCGAAAACCGTTAGTCGTAGGCGAAATAATTTTTAGTACAAAATTAAAGGTAATTAAATTTTCTATAATTTTGAGCTAATATGATTTTTTCGTAAGACCAAACGTTTCTGAGCTACGAGGTCGCAAAAAAACCGGGGTTTCTATTTTGACCTCTTAAGGACAGAAGACGTCCTCTAATCAAAGGAGTGTACTTAATAAAAGTTGTAGAGAATTTAATTTCCTTTTGAAAAAAACTCTCAAAAGGCAATTAACGATAGGTAAATAGGCAGGGGTGGGGGTAAATTTCAAACAATTTCAAAACTTTCATTCAATAATTGAAATTTAAAAAAATTTTATAAAAACAAATTTAAAGCCTATAAAACTTTCTGCAAATTTGATTTAATGAGATTTTTCGTAAGACAAATCGTTCCTGAGCTACGAGGCGACAAAAAAGCGGGATTTTCGAGTTTTTCCTATGAAAAAAGTCTGATTTTAGAAAAGTCGGAGAAAATCAAGGAAGGGGATATCCTATCAAAAAAGTGTACCAGTAAACGTTGTAGAGAATTCAATTTCCATTTAAATCAACTATCGAGAAGCAATTAACGATCAACATGTAGGGGTGGGGGTAAATTTAAAAACACAATTTTAACCCCAGAAGGACCTGTCGCCTCGTAGCTCAGAAACGTTTGGTCCTACGAAAAAATCATATTAGCTCAAAATTATAGCAAATTTAATTATCTTTAATTTTGTACTAAAAATTATTTCGCCTACGACTAACGGTTTTCGAGATATTTGCGAAAAAACGAAAAAAATCACCTTAAAAACGCCCCTACATACCCCTACACATTACCGTAGATAAACAAAATTCCCTTTTTTTTTTTTTTTTTTTTTTTTTTTTTTTTTTTTTTTTTTTTTTTTTTTTTTTTTTTTTTTTTGCTCTTTTCGGGCTTAGATTGACCGGACTATATAATATGGTTCCGACTCTTCAGTTCGACTGAAGCCATGTTATGGAAATGTTATGGAGATCTAGAAGGCTGTGGAAGAGCGTGGCCGTAGCGGAGTTCCTAGTAAAAAGGAGTTATTTGTGGATCGGATTAATGGCGACGTCCTTGACATCCTTGGTATGGTCTAGGACACTCTAGGTACCTCCACTCACGCTGGAGGCTCGGGTTCGATTCCCGGCGCAAGAATTTTTTTCTCTCTAATTTAATAAAACTAAAAGTTTTTTTTTTTTTTTTTTACCTAGATATTCCTTTTGACTTCTTCCTTAGAAAATCCTCTGCTTTGCGATATCCTGAGTCATGTTCATTTTTTAAATAACAAATCGGTTCGATGCCTAATGAAAAGAATCGCAATTGATTTTTTTATATATTCGTATAAATTTTTTCACAATAGTTATTAGGTGGAAAAACAAATTAATTTATGCAAATTTTTTTCAATTTTTCAAATATACGTATACCAAATTCAAAGATAAAAAGAATATTTCTTACACAATCGACCAAAAGAGGAAAAAGAGAAGACTCCGAAGATGTCTATGTTGACAACAACACTTCAAAATGTTTTCAACTTTAATAATAATATTCTCTATGATATACCAGGTAAAAAAATTCTATTAGCAAATTAGTATTTATGAATTAGTTTTTAGGTATCGATGAAACACTTGCGCCATACCCAATGATGGGATCGCCAATTCCGACGTTGGCGATCGTCTTCTTTTATGTTTATTTCTGCAAAAAACTAGGACCTCAATTTATGAAAAACCGTCAACCTTACTCCCTAAAAACGGCTATGATTTTGTATAATATTTTTCAAGTTGTAGTCAACCTTTACCTTTTTATATTGGTCGGTTTATAGCAGAAAATGCTGCAATTGACTTATTATTTATTTTATTATAATTTTTTTTTTTTTCAGAGCATTTATGAAATTATAAGAGCCCTTAAGAACGGGATAAATTTACTTTGCTTCTTTAAAAACGATCGAGTTAATTATAATGTTGATGAAAATACCTTCTTATCAACTATGGAGCAAGTAAGTAGCTTCAATCCGAAGGGTCCATAAAAATGTAGTTTTGTGGGTTTTTTTTTAGGTCTATTACATTGCATATTTATATTATCTAGTCAAGATTTCTGACTTTTTGGATACAGTAAGTAGAAGAAAAATAAGTTACCTCTGTTAAATTACTTTTTAAAGGTATTTATGGTTCTGAGAAAGAATTTCCATCAAGTGTCCGTACTCCACCTGTACCATCATGCCACGATGCCTCTGGCAACTGGATTCGCCATTAAATATTTACCTCGTAATTTGATATTTTTAAACAAATAATCGATTATTTTCTATATCGATTTCAGCCACTCAAAACGTTTATGTAGCGGTCCCAAACATGTTCGTCCATATTTTTATGTACAGCTACTATTTGGCATCGGCTTATTCTCCTGAATTAAAAAAAAACTTACGAATTAAAAAATGCATTACTTTATTGCAATTGGTAAGTCCTTAATATCGTAATTTTTTCTTTTTTAAGCTGTTTTTTATTTTTAGAGCCAATTTGTTTTTATATTGTTGATTGTCATGAAGATTTCAATGCAAGAACACTGTCCTGTTTCCATGTTTTTAAGTTATCTTATTTATATACAAGCGATCTTAATGATATTCATGTTTTCCAATTTTTATTACCAAACGTATATAAAGAAAAATCGTAAATTGGAATAAGGATCGACTGAGATGTGATTTATTGATGGGACAATATTTAACCTTTTTACCGTTGACTTTTTAATTAAATTTACCGTTTTTTCCTCTTCCCTTGATGGGAAATTTTGTGACTATTTGGTTGGTATGCGTGATCAACGAGATTCGAGAGCTTCCAAGCGACCAAAAGTGGGAATAAGTAATGACAGCGAAAAGATTTTTTTATTTTATTTTATGATGATTGCACATTTTGTACCTACACGAAAAACTTTCAAATGCAAATAAATAATTTAATTCCCTTTTTTTTTTTTTCTTTTTTTACTACTTTTTCGGAGATAATGAACCCTCTTCCCCACCGTAACAATTTTTTTTCCCAATGGACTTTGAACGTTTTTAACTTTTTATGGATAAAAGACACACTTTTTATGGAAGAAAGCTTTCCACAGTTTTTATTCCAAATGAAAAACGGCGTAATGACCAATCAAAAGTGGCCAAAGTCCAACTAAAAACCAAAAAAACTTTATCACGAAAGAACGAAGCTCAAAAACGTTCGAAATTCCAAGCAAAAAAATAAGAAAATAAAACGGGACGGAGTGGGGCTACTCTTGTCTTCCGTCCACGTTTTCAACGCTCGCAGTTCAAAAAAGAAAGCCACGAAGAAAACATCGAAAGCGTCAACATCAGCTCCCAATAAAAAACCTCGATTTCCTTCGTAATGACAATGGTATGTTTATTTTAACAATTTCTATTTTAATTAAATTTATTTTTCTGACAATACAAACTTTTTTAATTTTTTTTTTTTATCTCTTATAAATTTACTATCTTATTAAATATTATACTTTATGCATTATTTAAAATTTTAATAATTTCTTCAATTATAAAAATTGGGTCGAAATTTTTTTCTTTCATGGAAGCTTGTAAAATCTAGATAGAAGCTATAAATTAATAATCAAGTTCGACAGCATTCCTATCATTCACTCCATCAAGACATTTAAAAATGGTTCGAATTGACGTTTTATGGAAATATTTTTTTTAAACAACCTTGACATCGAATGAAACCTGTGAGGTGGTCAAAAATTGTTGGATCATGCCAAGTTCGTCCTAAACATGCCGGCATTGGCCTCGTTAAGAATTTTTTTTACAAGAATAAAAAAAAGATTAAGATTCATTTTAGGCTTGCAAAGACGTCAAATGAGTTCAATAAGGTTAAAATGATTAAAAAACAATGTTAATCTATAAAAGTGCAGCGATTATCTAATAACAATTAAGTACAAAGGTTTATCATAAAATTGTTTGTTTTAATTAATCTTGAGAGGTTTTTTTTGTACAAGATCTTGAGTTCCAATCTCCGGAGAAGTGAGTTGGAAATCTTCTGGTACATAATATATCTAGTCACCCATGGGATTTTTTAAAATGAATTTTTTTCCGTGTTTGGTACAGTTATAAAAATATGAACTTGAGTCTTCACGCTATTGGTGACCCGTTTTTTCGTCCATAAACGTCCTAGATTCTCGAGCTTATGTTACACAAGTTTTTGAGGGTCATTGACTTTTGGAGCAAGAAAAACAAAAGTTTTTGGGTCCTCTCTGATAAGCGCAGGTAGTCGAATCGAGATTATCTTCAACTGCTTTGAAAATTTGAAATAATGTTATCTGTAATGTCTTTGTCCGATTTTTTTGTACCGCTCAAAAGAAATTTTGGGGCGAAGAGGTCAGTTATTGGTCTCAAGATTCCTTGTGCTTCCAGAGTGATCCCAAACCAGGCTATCATCAGCCTAAATAATATGAAGTGCATCTTTAGTTCAGATAGTTCTTAGAGGTCGTAGGTTTAGGTTCGAATCCCACATATCATCAGCTCTACCATATGAGCTAAAGACATCAGTAGGAAGATTATCTTGTGCCAGTTACTTCTTTGCTCTGAAGTGTCTCTGAGAAGGTTTTATAGCTGAGTTGGTTGAGCGAAAATAATAACATCTACGGTAAACATTCCATTGATGTGGGTTGCTGGCAAGTGGCTAACAGTAGGACCTTGACATTGAAGGCTGTAGAGCCCATAAATAGTTTGTCATCGTAAACAATAAAACGAACGACGCATATTTTGCTCATCTCATCAATCCATTAGGCTCTTACATATTTTGCCGATCGCTTTACTTGTTTGCATTTGATCCGCTGAACGTTAATTGTCGGCTTATGTCATCTCTCGCAAACAATCCCGGTTTTATTTTTGCTTCCAAGAATTTTGTTTGTTTTTCAGATTAACCTGTTTTCTTCGATTTTGAAAAGATTGACCTTAAGTTTCAAGTGTTTTCTTAAAAATCAAGATTATAGGGTCAAGAAATATCGTAGGAACGTCCTCTGTCCATTTCAAATGATGCAAAATGGCGAACGTCATGACGTCACCCAACACTGTCCCCTGATAGGGTTAAAAAAGTTCTATTTGCGTAGGTGCTATGTAACCTATAACTTCCAAGTGCAAATTTCATTTCCTTCTTGTTTTTTTGTTACCTTTATCGCTGGTTTTTTTTGCTTTAAAAAATTGAGAAAGATAAAAAAAGATTGGTTTAGTCATAGAAAGTAATTCTTATCAAAAAGACCTTTGAAACAATTTGTTTTTTCAGTGTATTTTTATTGTAAATCCGCTAGCTTATATAAAGGCTCACTTGACTTTCTTTTTTTTGCAGAAAGATATGGAAGTGTCGACTAAAGAGCTGTTTCTGGAGAACGATAAGGAAGTCGCTTCGCCGGAATGGATCCTCGATAGGCGGGAGTCCGGATATCTTTATTGGCGGAGGGAGGCGAGCGTTTGCGACAAAAGGGTCAAATTCCGCTGCGACGTTCAAATCCTCGAGTTCTGGCCGGTGGAAGAGGAATGGCACGATCATCGCGACGAGATCCGTTGTAGAAGCGAAGACATCGCGCCGCCTTCCAACCTCGCCGGCTTCCTTTGCATTTGCGCCATGATCACCATCCTCACATACAACTGGCTACAACCAGTGTCTTAATTTTTTACCATTTCTTACTTTTTAAACGTTCCTATTGCCATTTACCAAAACAATATTGTAAATATTAAGGATTATTTAATTTTTTTATGTAAACTTGTATTATATTATAAATTATAAAAATACTAAAAATAATTCTTTTTATTCAGAAAATGGCGATGCCCATACTGAAGCTACCAAAACTGCAAAAAGATTGATAAATGTGCAACAGCGGCTAGCTCGCTTGTGTCACATTAACTTGGCAGATCCCCCCCCTCCACCACTGTAATGCCCAGTAGCCACCACAAGGAAAAACGGGGTATACGCCACGGTCTATTGAACTTTTCAGCACATCGAAAATCGATTCTCTTTTATAACATTATTATTACCTATGTGCTAGAAACCCTCTTATGCTTCATTATCAGATTTTTTCTTATAAAACAACGGGACAGAGGCCCGTCTAATCATTATTGTCTAGTGGAACATCGGGACAGAGGCCATCCACACTAAAATGTACACGGCAAGCTCGTTTGTGACACTCACTTGGCAGATCCCCCCTCCACCACTGCAATGCCCAGTAGCCACCTCAAGCGGAAAAACGGGGTATATGCCACTTGGGTCAATTGAACTTTTCAGCTAAACATCGAAAAACGATTCTCTTTTATCACATTATTATTATCTATAGGCTAGAAATTTCTTATGCTTCAGCTTCATTATCAGATTTTTTCATATAAAACAACGGGACACATGCCCGTCTAATTATTATTGTCTAGTGGAACATCGGGACAGAGGCCAGCCACACTGAGAACAGGTAAAATGTACACGGCAAGCTCATTTGTGTGACACTCACTTGGCAGATCCCCCCTCCACCATTGTAATTCCCAGTAGCCACCACAAGCGGAAAAACGGGGTATACGCCACTTGGGTCAATTGAACTAGAGTCTCTGTTATCATATTATTGGTATGTACCTAGAAAGGTGCATTCCTTGTTGAAAAATGATGGATTTAAACCAAAGAAGAGAACAAGTTCCCTCATGTCTAAAAAAATAGGGCAATATCTCAATACAATGTGACAAAAATGGAGTATAACAGTAGATTTTGGCTGTAAAAGCTTCCCAAATCATTGTTTATTTCTCTTACTGTTAATTCCTCTTTAATGTTAATCTCGGTTGGTACTGTACGCGATAACCTTCTTATGTTCATAACCTTCCAATATTATTTCAAAATAAATAACTTGTTGAAAAACATGTATTTTATGTAAGTTTGTTAATATGACTTCAACAAAAGTTAATAAAAAGCAATCAGCATTGATACGGAATGTTCTTAGCCAACCTTTCAAGCAAAAATGGTAAATAGCTCCCATACTTTGTTGCTATAAACATGTTTTGCACTGAATTATCTTTTTCAGGCCTTTAGTTGAAGATGAAGACATCAAAGAACTGTTGCCTCCCTTAAAAAGGTAATTTAACAACCTAAAATCAAATAGGATGAAACATTCAGCAATAAGCTATGGAACTCTCTTTTTGTGTAAAATGTTATTTTATAGCCTCATATCTCCAATGAGGATCGAACCGCCCAAAGGCGTGCTATGGAGTGAACTAAAAGATTTGACAAAAGACAAAAGAAAAGAACTACAGCGAGAACGACAGCGCAATCTCACAGAAGATGAAAAAAAGAAATATGATATCGCTATGGAGTTGAGGTAAGCAGAATTTTAATCGATTTATTGGAAAGCTATTTAAAAGAGCTTTATTGTGGTATATATATCGATCCAATGTTTATTTTTCAGAAATCAAATATTTAGTGGCATCAATGCAGTTACGAGAGGAGCCGAAAAGGATTTAGTCGATTTTGCATTGATAGCTGGAGATATCGAGCCACGAATGTTAGTAAAACCATTGATGCAGCTTCTCTACTCTAAGGAAATTCCAGTCCTTGTTATTCCAGAGTTGAAGAAAATAGCTTCTGAATGTCTCAGCTATAGATGTGTCGCACTCGGATTTCAGGTGAATTGCTACCCTAAACCGAACTAACGTTTTCTTTTAGAAAAATGAAAAGTTTAGCGAGTTGAAAAGTTTGGTCGTTCAAATATTCGAAAAAGTCAAAACGAGTGAAGAGGAGCAAGAAGAAGATGAAATTGAAGAGCCGATGACGAAAGCGAGAAAAATCGATGCCGAAGTTGATTTAAGTTCGATCTACGTTTACAAAAGCGATCACAAACCAAATGAAGAACCTTCAGGAATTATCGAAGTCAAAAATGTAACAAACCAAAAGGAAACTTTGTCCAAAAACGCTCGCTACTATCTCCCCCCTGTTGTAAACCGAATGAGAAGCAATCCATCAAAACGGCGAAAAAAGGACAAATAAAACTATATTTTAAAAAAAAGAAATCCATTTTTATCCATCAAAAATAATTTTTAAACACTATTTTTAAAATAGGTAAATACAATAAAACATCGATCACAAAATGAAAGCTTTACGTTCATTGGGGACATTGCACAATACACGGTATTGGTTTCTCGATAATTTATAAAAATATACATAATTCAAAAGTATCCTTAGTTTACCTTTGTTAGTAATTTAAATTTTTAAAAACGTTTCACAAATAGAATTTTCATAATAAACTCTTAAAATTTGCAACATAGGAACAACATTTTGAAAAGTGGAAGGAATATTCTTGATATGTTAATAAAATTATATGGAATGTAATGAGCCTTTTGGGGTACAGGAGGTTCCTAACTTACAGGTTATAAACCCGATTTAGGTGGCACAGCATGCTTTAATTTGGAAAAAAATTTGGCTCAGTATGAGTTAACCAAAAAACTAAAATTGTTTTTTTAAAATAAATAAATATACAACAGTGATACATGGTATCATCAAATAAACTATGTCGTTCTTCTTAACAAATATTCTAATTTATTAACAATTATTCTTCAATATGAAGACGCTTGGCTCTTTTATAAGAAAAAAAGAAATTCTTATTTAAAGAGATAAATATTAAGCAATAACAATAATTTAAGTCTTGTTATAAGAGTAAAGAGAAAAAAGTTCCAAGATACTTCATTTTGATTAATCTTTAGATTAATTGAATGAGTTTAAAGGTTTATAACCTTATTGTTTGGAAGGGAAGAGGGTGATGATGGCCGCACAAATTTTTTGTGGGTTGGTCTCATTTGGGTACATCTGCATGGCGGCTCTGACTTGCTCTTCGGGGAATATTGATGCCAAATGATAGTGGAGGCGACGTCTGGCTTCTTCGGTGCTTGGGAGAAGTGGGACGGTTCCCCAGGACAACTGCGGGTCGCTTGCAGAACTCAAGGATGACTGGAGCCCGATGACAGGAGCAGGATTTTGATGTATAGGAGGAGCTGAAGAAATCCGAGTGACACTCGGATGAGCACTTTGATACGAGTCGCAGCTCATATGGCGCATAACGTTCCTCCGGAGTTCATACAACCTTGGGTCGCACGACGGATTCAATGTTAGCTGCCTCTGCAACTTCTTATGAAGATTCTGCCCGTAATTTTGAGGACGATACAAGTCCTCTTTGTCACAACTGCTTTGTACGACATTACTCTTCGTCCTCGATAAAGGCATCTTTCTTAAAGGCTTAGCATCGCCATCATTCTGAAGAGGCAAACTAAGCGACTTCCCTTTCAACTGCTTCGGGCTCATCTCCCCTCTAGCCAACAATTGCCGCTGCGCATGCTCGACCAATCTCTCGGTCACAGTTTTATGAGGAAACAACCCTCTTTCCGGATGCTGGAACTTACATTTGCTTCCATAAGTACATTTTTTCCCATACGGACATGGAGGAGGAGGATCAGACGCTCTAACTCTCAAAAAATTATCTAGATTTGGGCCAGATCTTCCTAGAGGATCATCCGGAGGCATAAACCTAAGAAAAGACAGATTAAATAGAACAAAACTAAATATGAAAATACCTGTCGTTGACGAATGAATACATCAAAATTCTTTCTTCGATGACTTTTCTGAATTCTGGACTTTCTTGAGCTAAATCTCGATAGTTATCATTGGAAACGACGATTCCTCCATTGTCGGCGGCAAGTCTTAAAATATATCGGTCGTCATAGCAAACTAATCTTTTACCGCCGACTAATCTCGAAGGTGTAAAAACCAACATTCTATCTTTTTCTAATTCGTATAAAATTTCTTGATCTGAAATAAATTAATAAAAGAAATGAAGAGTGAAGAAAAGTACCGGTGATAGGGTTGTCTGGACGGGAAGATTCTTTTCTCCATTTGGGGACGAAAACGGTTATTTCTCGATGTCCTCGTACTTTGAAATAGTCGACGCATAATTTGATACCGCGGCAGGAGAAGACTTCTTTGTTTCCATGGCTCATCGCTACGTTGCTTCCGTCAATGACGATAGGACGAAGTCGTGCATCGTCCAGGGACTCTGGATATGTTTCGTCTTCATCCCATTCTGAGCTGCCGTCGCTTCCCAGCGGTTGAGTATGTGCGCCGATTTTTATAAGCTCCTAAAAGAGAATTAAAATGCTTTATTGATAAAGTTTTTCTTACAGCGAGCAGTTCATTTTGGCTTGGGGACGGTCCGAGTTTCTGCAATGCGGCTTGGACGTGAGTTTCTGTATAGCCGAGCTTGAGAGCGAATTCGAGTTTCGCTGTGTAGCCCTGGTCAACGGATACATATTCAGCGAATTCTGCTCCTAAAGTGTCCGAAGTCGTTCTCGAGACGTCCAGGTGTCCTCCACTTGTGGCCCCTTCATCTCCTTCGTAGTCCGAGTCATAACTCGAATCGTCGCCCCCGACTTCCTTCTCTTTAACTGCTGACGCATTATTTAAAAGTGAATCTACGTGTTTCTGTAACAAAAGATGCAAAAAAAATGAGTTCCTGAAAATCCAAGTTTGAGTCCGAAATCGGGAATTTTCAGTTTTTGACCTTTAGCTCAAAAACTATAGGTTGTAGCGACTTGACGTCTAAGTACAAAATGAAAGATCATTAAATTCTGCTTTTAATGAACTTTCAAAACTCAAAATCGGTCCAGCTGATCAGGAGATATCGCTCGTCAAAGTTTGGGGTGGTTAGGGATGATTGGAGGGATGGCTTTTGCAGCTTTACCATTTCTAAACCATGTAAAATGGAGAGCTCGGACTTTTTTGAAAATGGTTTTTAGACTTTCTAGGAATCCGGTGAAAGCTAGAAATGTGTGGTGAAATGAGAAATTCGTCAAAATTTGGTCCTAAAAAAGTCAACTTTGACCTTCGATATCTCCTGAACGGCTGGACCGATTTATACTTTGGAAAGCTCATTAGAAGAATAATTTAATCATCTTTCATTTTGTACTTTATGATCAAGTCGCTAAAATGCGTTGTTTTTGCTCTAGAGATCAAAAACTGAAAAAAGTGCCCATTTGAGGTTTTTCAAAATGGCGGAGGAGACGAACGAGTTAATGTTTTCCTAAAGATCCTGCTTTTCCTAACTTCCTGGATGTGCAATGGAAGTTCTATTGTGTTTTATGACAAGAAGATATTTTTTTTACTTTCACTGCTGTGAAAACCTCTTCTCAATTAGAATTCTGTGGGGCTGAGAACCGTCCGCATGCCGCTTTCTAGCGTCCTTCGCCCCCTACAGCCGGATCTCTCCAACTCTCGTTTCGATTTCAAAATAATTAAAAAGATTCAAGGCCCAAAATAATTCGTTTTTAGGGAAAAAAGGATCGTGCAGAATAGGTCAAGGGTCACGGGTCGACCTTATCCCGGAACCCGAGCCTTTTACAGCATCAAACGGTATCGACCCCCGGGAATCTGGATTCGTAAAAGTTTAAACGAAAAATATCGACGGTGTAATTGAATTACGCGTTATACATAGGAATGACGTAGAATGTGATCCCCGGGGATAAAGGGATCTATACTCGATTAAATTATAGCCGTACGAGCTACTCGAACCCCCGAATCCGCGTAGGCGCGTGCTTTCACAGATGTCGATCTTTTTTTTCTTCTTCCGGCACTCTCTCGTTGAGGAGAGAAACCGAGAAACGGGGACTTGAAAGCCGGATGACATCCTCGGGTCCAGCCCAATAACCTAATTATGAATACTCCGAGACAGGAAGTTCGCCCTTAAAAATCACCTCCAGATAAAAAAAAATCAGGTCACGATAGTTTTTTTCCTCGAGGGCAACAAGTTCGAAGCAAAGCTCAGGTTGTCTCGTATTTTCGCCTTGAATATCCGAGAAAAAAACCAAAAAATGAAGTACCTTTTGATTCAAGAAATACCCGACTAACTAGGTACTTCATGGAAAGCTCCAGTTGAGATTTCCAGTTTTTTGCCTTTTTCTCGAAAACTATGAGTCCCAGCGATATGACCACTCAGTTAAAAATTAAAGCTGACAAAATTTGCTACAAAATATATTAGTAATGTTTTTCAATACGGGGTTTCGTTATCGAGATATACGATTTTTAAAATCGGTCATCTCAAAACCAATTTTTTGAGCAGTACATTGTTTGCTGGAGAACCACTAGTCCGGTCTAGGCTTATTATAAAGAAGGAACGTTTTCCAAGAAGTCGGAATGTTACCTCCAACATACCGCCCACTCAACTCCTCCCCCTGATCCAGATTTTTAACATAACTAGACAAAATTTCCCCCAACGGGAGTCCTAAGCTGTTACCAGGGGGAGCGTGGATTTTTTTTTTTTTTTTTTTTTTTTTTTGCAAATATCTTCCAAAAATATGTTATTCCACTCATCTTTTTGTCCATAAAATGACAAAAAAACCTCAAAATCGAGGTTTTAAGAGCCAAATTTTCTTCAAAACCTCAAAATCAACATTTTTAAAGCCTAATTTTCGTCAAAAAACCTCAAAATCAACATTTAAAAAGCCTAATTTTGGTCAAAAAACCTCGAAATCAACATTTATGAAGCCTAATTTTCGTCAAGAAACCTCAAAATCAACATTTAAAAAGCCAAATTTTCGTCAAAAACCTCAAAATCAACCTTTGTAAAGCATAATTTTGGTCAAAAAAACCTCGAAATCATTATTTTGAGAGCGAAATTTCTGTCAACGATCTCAAAATCATGGTTTTAAAAGGCAAATTTTCGTCAAAAACCTCAAAATCAACCTTTGTAAAGCATAATTTTGGTCAAAAAACCTCGAAATCAACATTTATGAAGCCTAATTTTCGTCAAAAAAAAAAACCTCTAAATCAACTTTGAATTGACAATTTTTCGTCAAAACCTCCAAATCATGGTTATAAGAGCCAATTTTTTTGTCAAAAAATCTCAAAATCAACGTTTTAAGAGCAATTTCTTTTGCCAAAAACCTCATAACAAACATTTTAATCCAAATTTCCTTCAAAAACCTCAAAGTTAACACTCAGAACATTTTTGGAAAAGGGGGGCGTACTGTGAAAAAGTTTGGGAACCTCTGCTCTAGAGGGATATTATTTTCCTCCCGCGAAAAAAGCTCCAAACTACGCAGCAAGTTCGATAACTTCAAGGGCAATTTTTCCTCTTTGGCGGAATTTCACTTTTTGTTTTTCCTGTATTGGCGCAATTTACAGACCAAGTCAGTTCCCAAAAGTGATTATTAAGGGTTGCCATCTAGGGCCAGGGCCTACTGCCCCTCGTTTCCTATGATAGAAACTTCAAAAACTCGAGAGAACCGTTTTGCGTCTCGACATGGGTAAAACCGTTTCGATAGGTCAATGCTATTCGCGGAAACCGTCGGGATTTCCCGTTTTTTAAGTCGCCGATACGACCACTCCTACATCATAGAAAACGATTTTAAACTCGAATCCGCTTATTGATATCCGAGCGAGGAAGGACGGAAGTCGTAACGGGGTCACTCGAGGCTCTTCGCTCCCGGATACGTTCTCGATCTTTAACGGAATCTTTCATCAACCTTGTTTACACTTTTTAAACAAATCCACAGTTCAAAAGCATATTCTTTTCAAGTATTAATCAAAGGACACGTGCGGTGTCACTTTTTTTAAAGAACACGTGTCAGATTTTTTTTTATCAATCAAATGAAAGTCGTCAAGGACATAAAAAATTCTTGCAATTAGTTTAACGCATCCTGTTTACTTCACCTTAATTCAAAAGTTAGGGACAACAATCTGGGCGTAAATGATAGATCCGGCTTGTAGAAACCGTGAAGGTTACACGAAAGAATCCGTTAAGGTCAATAATACAGGATGTATAGGAGGGAAAATGTGTGGGCTTTTAGGGCTTGTACTTACGGTTAGTATCATTTGAAGGGAAGGCCTTAAATAGGACACAACACATTCGAAACGCGAGATAAGAACGAAATCTTAGGACGGTGTGAATGTCATGTCGGCCGACGGGGACTAGACCGTCCAAGTATCCGGCTAACCCGCTTTGCCCCGCTATCAAAAGCCTCCCCTCCTTTTACGATCTCCAGACAAGGATTCCCCTCCAAAAAAAGGAGCTTTCCTTGTTTTATTTCCATTTTTATTTATAGGAGGGCCATTTAAAGTTAATTTGTTTGTTGTTTTCCTTTTTCGGCGGATCCGTAAAATACGAAGAAATGAAACTTCTCATCGAATGTGGATAATTATAATTTTATTTCGATGAAAAGCAGGATCTTGTAGTTCCGGTGTCTTCTGTATCGAAATAAGGAAACTAGCGTTTTTAGCCGAAATTTGAAGACGAATTGGCTTCTTCGGCAATAATTTAGGCTTTTTAGACGTAAATACTGCCGTAAATACTGCCCCCATTTTCTGAAAGAAATCTACCTAAAATTGTCGACGTCTTTTGGCGTATATGGAAAATAGGCCTAGAAGTGTACATCTTCTGCAAGATTTCAGTGATTGTTGACGTAAAAATTGGCGTCTTCAGCCAGAACTTAGGGTTTTTAGTTGTCAAAATTGGTGCATTTATCAAGATTTTGAAGTGTATGGACGGAAAATCGGCGTCTATAGGCAGAATTCAGTATGTTTAGGAGTATTGTAGACATCTACCAGATTTCAGTGAGCCTCACCTTTCACTAAGAAGGTCTACCTTTTAAAATAATATTAATTCTTTTAGGTTTTTTTTCAATAAAAACTCTTATCTCTTGTAGTGATTTTATTATAATTTAATTTCGACATTATACGTTAAGTGTACTTGAAACTGAAAAGTGTACTTGTACTTGAAAAGCAAGGTCCAAATATGATGAAAGTGATGCACCAAAATTAGCTTCTTCAGCCAAAATTTAGTGTTTTTAGACGTCCAAATTGGTGCATTTACCCCGAGTTTGGCGTTTATAGAAAATCAGCCAGGTAACCAGAATTCAAAGATTGTGGTCTTTATAGTTAGGTATTACTTATTAGGGAGTTTATGGCTTGATCATGACATTGTGAAACGGAAAATCGTCGCCTCTACCATGTTATCTACCTACTTATGGTTACCTATTCAAAATCTTACAAGGGGTGGTCACGGTGAGTGGGTCGCCGATCAGGGCAAAAATTTTTTTGGTGATTCTACATCAAAAAAATGAGTCCCGCGGCAGCAGGACTAAAGAGGTAGATTTCTTTCAGATGGTTAGATCTAGAACTTTCCATAATTCGAAGAAAAAAAAAATCATCTGTTTCCCGGTAAAAATTCAAAAATTTTCTTTTTTACATAGATTCAAATCTATTGCACCCAGCTGATCCAAACCAACTTTAAATCTTTCTTAGCCATCCCCATAACATCACTTTTAAGTTTGAAAGCGATTGGATGAACGGTTTGCGAGATTCGCAGGTTAGGCCCTAAGTAAAGTACCAAAACCGCTGGTCCGATTTCAGCCGTTAACGAACTCATAAATTCTATTAGTTTAAAAGCCCTAAATACCGAATTTCATGGTCGTCAAGTAAAAATTACTCAAGTTATCGTGCGAATATATATATATATATATATATATATATATATATATATAATATATATATATATATAATATATATATATATATATATATATATATATATATATATATATATATATATATATATACACATATATATATATATAAACTTTTGAGTTGAGGGTGGTTTTGAGGTCCAGGGGGTCTGAAATGAAAACCTATCACAAAAATTTTTGAATCTGAGACTACTGCCCCCATTGCAATAGGTAGATTTTCTGAAAGAAATCTACCTAAAATAGTTGACACGTGTCCGAGCGTTTCTTCAGTGGACACCTTGAAGTCAAAATATGAATTTGTCAAAATCGACAAAAAGGCTATCGATTTCTAAGTAAAATTGCACGAGAAATCCGATGAAATCAATTAAAAAAATGAGTCCCGCGGCAGCAGGACTAAAGAGGTAGATTTCTTTCAGATGTTTAGATCTAGAACTTTCTATAATTCGAAGAAAAAAAAAAAAATCATCTGTTTCCCGGTAAAAATTCAAAAAATTTCTTTTTTACCTAGGTTCAAATCTATTGCGCCCAGCTGATCCAAACCAACTTTAAATCTTTCTTAGCCATCCCCATAACATTACTTTTAAGTTTTAAAGCGATTGGATGAACGGTTTGCGAGATTCGCAGGTTAGGCCCTAAGTAAAGTACCAAAACCGCTGGTCCGATTTCAGCCGTTAACGAACTCATAAATTCTATTAGTTTAAAAGCCCTAAATACCGAATTTCATGCTGGTCAAGTAAAAATTACTCAAGTTATCGTGCGAATATATACATATATACATACATATATATATATATAAACTTTTGAGTTGAGGGTGGTTTGGGGGTCCAGGGGGTCTGAAATGAAAACCTATCACAAAAATTTTTGAATCTGAGACTACTGCCCCCATTGCAATAGGTAGATTTTCTGAAAGAAATCTAATTAAAATTCTAGGACCAATATCTTTCGAGTTATCGCTAAAAAACAGCTTTTTGAACTAAGTAAACTACCCCAGGAAAATTGTTTTCGTCAAAAACAACATTATATTCGTACTCAGCACGCAAAAAAACTTATAGATATTAAATTTTATCAAGATTAAAAAATAAAAATTTTTTTCCCTTAGTGATTCCTTGGTAAAATTTAATATCTGTAGGTTTTTTTGGGATATAATACTAATATAATGTTATTTTTGACGACAAAATTTTTCCTGGGGTAGTTTGCTTAGCTCCAAAAGCGTTTTTTTAGCGATAACTCAAAAAATAATGGTCCTACAATTTTTTAATTGATGCCATCGAATTCCTCGTGGAATTTTACATAGAAATCAATACCTTGTTTTTCGATTTTGAAAAATTCGTATTTTGACTTCATGAGGGTGCTACGCCCCCCCCCCCCCTGGGGCCCATTGGAAGAAACGCTCGGACACATGTCAATTATTTTTTGATGGAGAATCACCAAAAAAAAAATTTGGCCTCATCGCCGACCTACTCACCGTGACCATTGTTTGAATAAAACGAAAAACTATAGATGCTCATCGTTGGTTTCACCGGTTTACTGGGTTTTTATCACTTGAAAGGCAAAAATTCTTCCTTTTAGCTGGAATCTTCTACGCACGCCCACTTGTTCCCGAAGAGATGCATCATTTCAAAAGAAAACGTGAATCAGAAAGAAAATTAAAGATTGTTCTGCCTTTGAAGTGTTTATGAGGTATCGAAAGTGTTGAACAGCAATTATGGACATTTATGACCTGATTTAAAAATAAGAAAAGGTTCTTTCCAACGCTTCGTGCGGTCTCCCTCCCACAAATCTATCGAAACGGAACTTGGAAATCAGAAAAGAAAGTATTTTTTGGGAAGCCCAAACAAACAGAAAGAGAAGGTTTCATTGTTCTATTACGTAATATAAACGAGGGCTTCCCAAAATCCTGTCACCATTTCCCAAATACGGTCTCAAATGACTATTGACGATTAATTAAAAGGAGGATTCTCAACAGATTGCGGAGGGAGAGAGCGTTAAGTCGGGAAAGCAACATTTCACTTTCTCTAAAGTTAGGAAGGTCGGGGAACAATCGCGGAGGGGGCATCCCGGATACACCTACTAAGCAACCCCTTGGATATCGAGGTAGCCCGAAAAACTACGTTTATGTAGACTTTTTACTTTAAAAAAACATATTCGCGTTGTTTAGAAGGTCATTTAAGATCCGGGTGAAGATCAGACGTACTCTTTGTAGAAACAGTAAATTCTTCCACGCCTTTCTGACGAATCGTTGGGTAAATAATGCAAAACAAAGAAAAAAACATTGAAATCGACGAATTTTTAAATCTTTAAAAAGCCACTTGTAGGTAGCACTTGAGGAATGAATACTTCGGTGTGTTTGAGAAAGCCAAAAGAATGCATTTTTGCTGTCATCAAAATACTTTCGATTTCTCAGGTTTTCGAGTTTCGTCAGGGCTTTATAAAGGCTGTGGCCGAGTTTGATTAGCCGCAAACCGAAAGATGAAAGTTGAACAGTTCAATGTCAACTCAACTTTCACCCTCTCCCGAAATCAAGTTCCGGCTACGGAGGCCGCGCCTTTGTTTCAAAGTCAAAACGAGTCGCATTGTCAGGGAATTTTAAATAAATCACAATGGAGGCCCTTGTGATAAATCGGAAAAGTTCTACAGGACTTGACATTTCGTTACAAAACACGTGGGTGTTGGGACTCGTTTTTTTTTTATGTAACAAAAACGACTTCTAGACATGTTTTTTTGCCAATGCGAGGAATGCGCGGCAGAAGACGAAGTTTCTATGCGGCGGTGGACCAGCCGATTATCTGCCAAACTTTTGACCCGACGAAAAAAGGTATCTAAGTAAAGCCATCTTGGATTTTAGCAAGAAATCGATTAGCATCAATAACTTTTGGATCCGGCATACAGGGTGCTCCAGAACTACCCTAACTTCGTTATTTTAAATACGAACCCTATGTTTTGACGACGGAATTCGATTTTACACTTGATTTCCAGTAACTTTTACTTAGAACACTTTTTGATATGGCTAAACGATCTGGAGTTATGAACACTGTGGACCAGCAATTCGTTAACTCCGATCCTATAAAAAAATGATTTAAGTAAAAGTTACTAGAAATCAAGCGTAGAATCCAATCGTAGAGGTTGAAAGTTAATCAAAACAGATTTATTTACGTCCATTAAGCAATAAAAACGCTGTGAATCACAGATTTGTTTTCTCTCCTTATCATTCCTCACGCACTTTGCTGATAAATTTCTGTGGCTACCAATGGGAGTGAGTTATTCATCCTCTTGAACTTGATAAAACTACTTCAATTTGTGATTTCTCGATGCCTACTTAGAGATTATATTGCAGGTATTTATATTCCATAAGAGCCTACCCCTCTATTATTACACCCGTCAAGAGCGCAGTATCTTCTCTTGTGTTGGACATTACAAAAATAAAAGTAAGTACTTAACAAATAAAAATAATTATTTTATTACTAGGATTCCATTATTTCTCAAAGTTTAAACCATAATAATATGTGGTTCTTAACATCTACATACATAGATCATGATTCCCCCCCCCCTACCACAATTTATTGTATCTTAATATTAAATCAGAAGGTTCAATAATATTTATTATTTGTTTAAGAACCATCATGTCGAACCAAAGAACGTCGCAAAAGCACAGGAATTTCGTGGCGGAGCCAATGGGCACCAAATTGGTTACTTCAGTTCCTGGTGTCGGCAACGCTAACGGACAAAGGCTTTCATCACGTGGATACCATTCGGTAAAAATTTCAGTTTTGAAAGTTTAAACAAAAAGGTCTGGTCTGGTGGTTATGGGAGTCCCATAACAGAACTTTACAAAAGGTGCACTACCGCGTTCCTAGCCCTTATCTCCTTTCCCTAGCTGTATATAAACATGGTGAGAATTTGGTAAAGATCGGCCTGGTAGCACGCGAGTATTGCTCTTTCACCAACAAACATCAATAACTATCGATCTATTGAGAAATTCGACATTTCCCTGTGCTATTTTCAAGATAATAAGTTAGACATTATTTGTTTAAATTTTTGTGAAGATCGGACCAGAATTGTGAGAGAAAAGCTCTTCACAACAAAAATCACGCGACGGACGGCCGGCCGTGTGACAGACCTTTTTAGGCCCGATAAAGATCACTAGTTTTTTGAGAAAGTTAAAATTCAATATTTCCATTTTTTAGGCTTCTCAACTCTACGGGCAGTATCTCATCCATGGGGACTCCAAGAACTTCTCATCTTGGATGAAGGAGAATACTGGAGCGTCTTCCAAACATACTCGCGATACCTGCAAAGCATATGAAGAATGGACCAGAAATAATTTGTAAAGCTATTGCATAAAAGATTTTTTTTTTCTCAATTAGTTAAGTAGATACTTTTGGGGGGAAAATAAATAAACATTGCAATTGGAGCGGTTTTATGATTTTAAGTGTTGTTTAAGATTTAAGTCTCCTATTAGTCCTGTCAATCTACGAAAAAAAAAAAGAAAAAAAAAAGGGGAGGGGGTATTTCATATCTCATGAGAATGTTGGTCTCGAACTGGAAACAAGAGTGGTTTGAAGTCGAATTTTTTCGGTTTTTCGCCAAATTATCGAAAACCGTAGGTAGTAGAAGAAAAAACGTTAAGCACAAAATTAAAGCTTGTTAAATTTGCTACAAATTTGATCTTTTAATATTTTTTGTAGGATTAAACGTTTCTGAGCTACGAGGCGACCAAAAAAGCGGGATTTTAAGTGATAAGGGGGGGGGGGGGTCAGAAAAATTGTTTTTGTCTTCATTCTATTGACCGCCTTCTGGAGTAAAAACGTTTGGTCCTACAAAAAATCTGTTTAGTTCAAAATTGTAGAAAATTTAAAAATCTTTAATTTTGTATTAAACCTTTTTTCGCCCAAGACATACGGTTTTCGAGATACTGGCGAAAAACCAAAAACATTTTTTTTTTTTTTATCAGGGATCAATAGAGAAACAAAATACCTTATTTTTTTCCGCCACCAGGCAGTGGACTATATACATAGTATATACATATTATATTACAGTCACCACCATCGAAATTCCTGTGCTTCGCAAACCAATGGTTCCAATTCACCTTTTATTTGGGCTCTACGCCTTTGGTGTAATAAATGAGTTTTTATTTATTTATGGCGATGATATAGGTCATGTCTTTATATTGTCACTACTAACGACTGAGGAGCAGCATTGCGTCCGTAAGAACATTGGAGGTGTCCAAAGCATTGGTTAAAAAATGTGAGTTAGGCCATGTTGTCGATAGACTATACGTATACCTAAACGTAGAGTTCAGCAGAGCAATGGCATCCAAGCTATGGAAGTATATCAGTGCATCCATATGGGGGAGCACAGAGGAGTGCAAAAATAAGAAGTTAGTTAGGTCATGTTGTCGCACGTGACAGCTGGATAACGTCAAGTTGCAGGTTTGATAACATGCATGACCGAATCAAAAAAGCGAAGTAAAAAAGAAATTTACCTGTATCTTAATGACGTCAGAGAATTCGATTGGTCCGTCGTCTTTTTCTAATGTGTAATAAACGTATCCTTCATCCTTGACAGGTGTCTCTTCATGTAAACGAACGGCGAATTTCCTATTGATTCCGTCCAAGTCGATTTCTGTGAGTTTCGCGGATTGAGACCGGACACGGATTTGTCGAGTCTCGTCCATATTTCGAGTGTAAACTCCATAATTTAGAAGGAAACGACTCGAAAAAGCTACATCTCCCTGTTGATGCCTCACCCCTTACTTCACAACTCGAAAGTTGAAACTGGAGTGGCGTCTTGCCCTACCCTTATAGCCGCCATGTTGGATTTTGGTAGGGGTAACATTTTTATGTTCAAAACATTAAAATTCAATATTTTTTATTCATAATAAGCCTCAAAACATTTATTAATTTAAAACTTTATTTGACCTGAATTGAATTTATCAAAAAAAGTTTGAAATATACCTGAAAAAATGTTTCTTTTAGAAATTGAACTTGAAGAGCCATCTATGATTGAAATGAGAAACTAACAATCTATGAATAAAAACCTAACAATAATTTATTAAAATACATAATACAACTTTTCTAATAACACTGAGGTAACAAATCTGGCACCAGGATGATAATTGATAATGTATTTCCACCATAGAGGTGATAGAGCCATAGGTATCTCAGCTTGGGAATGCCCATCAGGTTCAGTATAGAAATTCAGAACAAATACAAAAAATTTGTGGTTTTTCAAAAAATAATTCGTTCCTCCTAATGGCCTAGTAGTTTCTGGCATGCTATTGGATGAAAATGTTGGTACAAGAGTTTTTGGCCTCCTGTTGACCAAAGATTCCTGACATTCTATTGGTTGAGCAGATCCTGATCTCCTATTGGTTCAAGAGATTCTGGCCCTGTATTGGCTGAAAAGTTTCTTGCAATTTTATTAGTATACGTTTTTCTGGCTTCCACGTTGGCCGTAGATTTCATCCTCCTGGCCTGATAGTCTGACCTCCTGTTGGGCAAAGAGGCCAAATGGTTCTTGGCAACCTATAGGTTCAAGAAATCAAGTCCTCCATTAGGTGTGACAGATCATGTCCTCCTATTGGTCCAAGAAATCCTGGCCTTTTATTGGCTGAAAAGTTACTAGCATTCTGTTGGTCCTAGAGTTTTTGGCCTCCTATTGGTTCAAGATATTCTTACCTCTTACAGGTTCATGAGATCCTGACCTTAGGTTGGCCGAAAAGTTCCTTGCATACTATTGGTTCAAGAGATCCTGACCTCAGAGGCGGATCCAGGAATTTGTCAGGAGGGGGCGGACCACTAAAATTCAAAGCCCCCCCCTCTAAAAAAAAAAGTTTTAAACTTAATCTTTAAAAGGCTCTTAAAACGTTGATTTTTTTTTTTTTTTTTTTTTTTTTTTTTTTTTTTTTTTTTAAACGAAAATACTCTCTTAAAGTTAAGTTTGAGGTTTTTGACGAAAAATTCTCTCTTAAAACGTTGATTTTGAGGTTTTTCAAACGAAAATTCTCTCTTAAAACGTTGATTTTGAGGTTTTCCAAACGAAAATTATCTCTTATAACGTTGATTTTGATGCTATTTGACGAAAATTTGGCTTTATAAAACGTTGATTTTGGTTTTTTATGAAAGATTGGTTCTCAAATAATGTAAATTTTAAAGTTTTTGATAAAAGAGAGCCTTAAAACGATGATTTTGAGGATTTTTTGACGAAAAATAATTAATTATTAATTTTATTTTAAAGCTTATAACGAAAAAATGTCTCTTAGAACCTTGAATTTGAGGTTTTTGTCGAAAAATTTGGCTTTTTAAATTTTGATTTCAAGGTTTTTGATGAAAATTTGCCTCGTAAATCTCTGATTTTGAAGTTTTTGATGAAAAATCCGCTCTTTAAGTTCATTTTTAAGAGTTTTTTGACGAATAATTGGCTTTAATTTGTTAATTTTGCTGTTTTTTTCTTCTTCTGGATCCACCCCTGCCTGACCTTTTGTTGAAGTTTCCAAAAGTTGGTCAAACAAGACTAAGAGTTGGTCCAAGAGTTTCTGGCCTCCTATTGGTTAAGATATCCTTACCTCTTACAGGTTCAAGAGATCCTGACCTTCTGTTGGCCGAAAAGTTCCTTGCATTCTATTGGTTCAAGAAATCCTATCTTCCTGTTGGCCTAGGTCCTAGGAGTTCCTGGCATCCTATTGGTACAAGAGATCCTGACCTCCGATTGGTTTAACCCCAGGCCTTCTATTGGGCGAAAAGTTCCTACCATTCTGTTGATCTCAGTTTCTGGCCTCCTTTTAGAGTTCCTGACATCATATTGGTACAATTATTTTCAAAAGAGATCACTTCCATCATTGAGAAAATTCATATACTTTAACATTCCTTAAAAGTTGCATCAGTTCAATTTCGTATTAGGAGAGAGTAAAAAACAACAGGTTTGACCATGAAGTTCTAGATGATCCAGATCCTAAGGTTGAAAAAAAAAAAAAAAAAAAAAAAAAAAAATCGAAAAAATGCAACAAAAAACAGTTCTTGACATTGAACTCGAAAAAAATTAGGCTGCTCTAGTTACATTTCTGGTCCCCCAACTGCAATCAAAGCAAATAATGCAAAACAAACGATGGTTTCCTATTTCCAAGACATTGTTCCAACCAATCAAATAACAAAAGCTCGATCTAAATTTAATTTTTCTTTCTCCTGTTTTACTGTTTCTTAATCAACTTCCCTTGACCCGTATTAATCTTGTTGTTTAACCATGACGAATATCCTCTTTTTTTATCAATTTGCCTTTCATAAAAAAAATTAGAGGTAATAAAAAAAAATTAGTTTATATTTCATTTATTTTTTGAAGGGAACAATTTTACAGCAAAAAAGATGAATACTGTAAGAAATATTTTTCTAAAAAAAATGACAATAAAAAAAAATATACAACAATAACATTAAATAATTACAACAGACCAGCTGTATTTTTTTAAAAAAGGATAAACTTCCAGAATTTAATTTACTAAAATACAAGTCTGTTTGGTCATTTTTAAAAATAAGCTACTCTAAAAATGCAGTTTTGTACAAAAAAAAAAATCGTCGGCCATAATGGTAACAAACTAGAAGTACTTAAGTCTTAGGATACGACTAGACGCAGAGTCCAGTAAATAAACTGCCTCGTATTCACAAATACAGAGGTACCTGCATTTTAAATTTAATGAGATTTTTAAAAGATCTTTTTTTAAGAAGACTTTAGGGAAGGCGATAGTTTGTTGACATGCAGATTTACAATGATATTTACAAATATTTAGGAAGAATTCGATCAAGAACTGGCTGTTAGTTTTTCTAGTCTGTTACATAACCGGGATTCGTCGTCTTGGGGTTTGAGATGGGCGCAGGAGCCTTCCCAACGTGCTTTTCCGCAGGCGTGCGACATGGTGAGGTCTCTTTTCCAGACAGCGGCACAATGGCCTTCGCAGACTGGGCACGGTCGCTCTAAACTATAGCCGCCGCATTCAGAGCAGTCGAGGGAAACATGGTCTTCAGTCCACGAAACTCCACATCTATAATCAAATTTATAACTCATTTCTTGCTATTATTTGTGTTCACTTACGTAAAGCAGGAGTTAAGCTGGAGTCGGAGTTCTTCGATGGAAAGCACATGTTCGGAATAAGGAGCGATTTCGTCGAGCGAACTCGCAGATGAAAAAGACTGGCTTCTGTTCGACAATCCACTCACAGGACGTACACTTGCCACCGACATTTTGGCTGCAAAGATAAAAAAAATGAAAAATCTACATTTCAGACTCGTAGGGGCAGTGACCCTATGGCCTACGTCCAATATCAAGGCGCCTACCCAAAGGCCAATTAAAAATTTTCAAAATGAAACTACATGATTTTCAAATTTTGTGTACTTTCTATTTTAGAAAGCTGGTCTTTTTTAAACTAAACTCTCACTTAATGAAAAAAAATTTTTTTTTTACCTTTTATGAATTCAAAATAAAGAAAAATTCCCAAAGAAAAGTCGATTCCACAACACAAGTCACAATTCGCGAGGGTTCACAAAATAAAGACTTTGAAACAAATTGGTCGACAAAGGGATATAAAATCTCCTATATTCGACACGAAATTTTCTCTTGGACTAACAAGCGAGGTGAGGGAGGCGTCCGTTTTATAGTAGACGACGAGTAGGGAGGTGGGGGAAGGGACGGGAGGTGTGGGGCGGGGTGGCGACTGGCGGCGGCCGACGACTCTAACACGGTAAAGACGATCATTTCTTATTCCCGTGACTATCCGCGAAATATAAATAAACTTCAGATCGATTTTTTGTTTATTTTCTTCCTTAGTTATACAAAAAGTTAACGATTCTCACAAACGTGATTGAATAAATTTTTTTTTTCTCAAGAAAAGCTGAAAATCCATCTCTCATACGTATCAGATGAAGAATTGGCGTCTATATCCAGATTTCAGGGTTTGGGAACGTAAAAATTAAAGTATTTACCAAGAATTGAGTGTAATTAGAAGTTAAATTGGCATCTTTAGCTAGAATTTGGTGTTTTTGGATGTAAAATGGGCGTATTTATCCAGAATTGAGTGTTTTTAGAAGTAAATTGGCGTTTTTGGATGTAAAATGGGCGTATTTATCCAGAATTGAGTGTTTTTAGAAGTAAATTGGCGTTTTTGGATGTAAAATGGGCGTATTTATCCAGAATTGAGTGTTTTTAGAAGTAAATTGGCGTTTTTGGATGTAAAATGGGCGTATTTATCCAGAATTGAGTGTTTTTAGAAGTAAATTGGCGTTTTTGGATGTAAAATGGGCGTATTTATCCAGAATTGAGTGTTTTTAGAAGTAAATTAGCGTTTTTGGATGTAAAATGGGCGTGTTTATCCAGAATTGAGTGTTTTTAGAAGTAAATTGTCGTCTTTGGATGTAAAATGGGCGTATTTATCCAGAATTGAGTGTTTTTAGAAGTAAATTAGCGTTTTTGGATGTAAAATGGGCGTATTTATCCAGAATTGAGTGTTTTTAGAAGTAAATTGTCGTCTTTGGATGTAAAATGGGCGTATTTATCCAGAATTGAGTGTTTTTAGAAGTAAATTGGCGTTTTTGGATGAAAAATGGGCGTATTTATCCAGAATTGAGTGTTTAGAAGTTAAATTGGCGTTTTTGGATGTAAAATGGGCGTATTTATCCAGAATTGAGTGTTTTTAGAAGTTGAATTGGCGTCTCCAGCCAGATTTTGGTGTTTTTGGTCGAAAAATTGACGAATTTATCCAGAAATTGGATTTATAGACGTAAAAAATGGCATTTTTACCATAAATTAGTGTTAATAGATAGAAAATTGGTTCTTTCGGCCGAAACGATCTTCAGAAGTTGCCAACTTTAAAGTGCTTATCTTCGCATGCATGACTAGACGAGTCCTGAGGAGATTAAGAAAGATTCTTTTTTTCTCATTTCTCTATAAAGGTTGTGAACAAAGAAATCTATCGGTAATTTTCCGTAATCTGCCCTAGTTTACTAACACGTTGATTTTCCTATATCGGCATAACGATCGGAAAATAATGCTAATCTATTTTTAACGTTTTTCTAGTTGTATAATATTGAAACGTGACAAAAAATTATGTCAGGGAACAATTTGAGAGAAATAAAAAAAAAATGAAATAAGCTAACGATTGACTCAATCATGGCAATGAAAATGTCCAATAAACCTGTTTTGGAGCAATATATATTATATATTTTATATATATATTTTTTTAGCTCTTGTTCCATATTTATTAGAAAAAAAAAAAAAAAATTATTGTTGAATTTGGCACCTCAGAAGGAAGTCAACATCCGGCACGAACACATTATTTTCATATAAAATCTCATCGAAATGTCACGAATTATGAAATTTCGAAGATCCCAAAAAGGAACGCAAAAACGTGGAAGAATTTGCGTTTGAAATAATTGCAAGCGAAAGAAAAAGCACGAAAAATCGCTAACGTTTTGTAAATAATTGGGCTTTGATGTCAGAACACGTTAAATTATTGTCGATTCACAAAATATGTCGAATTTTCAAAATTTTGATTTTAATTGCAATAATTACGTTTTTTCAATGGTAACTTGATCTCAACGGGAAAAAACACAACAACCCGGACTTGGCAAGTAAATAAACTACGTCATTATTGAATTATGTATTCAAGAAAATCGAAAAAAAATATCGAAGGTTCTAGATTTTTAATAAGTTAAAAACAAGTTCGAATCATCAAGGAAATTAATTTGAATGTACTTTACACATGCGATAGGGGTTGGGACCGCCATCATTCCAGTCAAAACCACACCTTTCGGATATGAAATACAAAAACTTCTTTTTTGAGGAAGTTAAAAATGGAACCAAGATCATTTTTAACTGCATAGAGGATGAATGAAAAGTGTACGAGATTTGCAGTTCACCGACGAATAAGCAAAATGATAAAAATGAAAGAAAAAATATTGGTCCTGGAGCTTGCCCAGAGACACGAACTTTCTCAAAGGTCTACAGATTTCGGGGGATCCATAAATTTCACCCAAACACATTATAATTATTTAATTAGTTAATTAATTAATTTATAGAAAAAATTTTTTTTCAGTCCATAACTGAATTTGGTGATAATTTTGTGAAAATGGGACTAATTTCACTTAAACACATTATAATTACCTAATTAGTTAATTAAATAATTATTAATTTTTGAAGAAAAAAATTTTTTTTTTCCATCATAACTTGAATTTGGTGATAATTTTATGAAAATGGGACTAATTTCACTCAAACTCAATAATAATTACCTAATTAGTTAATTAATTAATTAATTTTTGAAAATTATTTTTTTGCAATCATACCTAACTTGAATTTGGCGATAATATTATGAAAATAAGAAATTTAAGTTAATTAGTCATAATTACCTAATTACATAATTAATTACCTAATTAGTTTAATGAATTTAATCGGATCACGTGAAGATTATTGGTTAAAATTGGTGAAGATCGGACCGGTAGAAAGCTCCGTAGCACATTTTGCATACTTTAACAGACATATCTCCGCCATTTTGTCGAATTTCAAAAATCGCTCTCGTCGTCACTTCAAGATAACCACGAAAGGAAGATTGTGTGAAAATTTCGTGAATCGGATGAAAATTGTGGCCGTGAAGTGTTCCGGAAAAAAGGCGACGGACGGCCGCGCACCACGGACAAAGTCATGTCCTGGAAGACCCTTCCCCAAAAACACGAATCCGACGGTATTACAATAACTTCTCTTTGAGAAAGTTAATACATACAACCAAACGATGATGATATTTCATGAACGGAGGGGAAAATAAGACGTGACTGGAAAAATGGAAACGACAGAGAAGAAAAATGCGGTTTGCTTCATAATAAATTCGTTTTTATTACTAGGAAAAAGCGAAGTGAAACTATAAATATCATTTCGACCTTAAAACAATCCTAGTTTGAACCGTGCCGGTCGACTTCCGACCGGTTGTTCCGAGCTAATTAAGCACAAATTACTCGAGAGACGAGAATGTGACAAATGTTCATTTTGAATAATTATAAAGCCGCCTTTTTAATTTTTATCTGCGGAGTGAGGGAAGAGTGAACGTCCTTTGTTTAACGAAATCGGGTAAAACCCGAAAATAACGCGTGTGATTTGAAAAACTTCCTTTTTCAGAAATTTTCCTGTGGACGAATGCACCCACAAATGGTTAATTTCAATAGCCGTATAAGGGAATTTTCATATCGGAAAGTCAGACAAAACTATGATTTTCCTGTGTTTTTGGGATGAGGAACACGAATCTGAAGTTAGTTTTGATATAAAAAATTTCCCTGAGCGAAAATACCCTTAGAAAGTGCAAAAAATGACCATTTTCTTAGTTTTTGAGGGTAATTTTTGCCACTAAAATTTCAAATCGCTCCCATCAACACATTTTTGGTGCGAAAAATTTGAAAAAATTACCACATATTCTAACATGTAAAAGCTGCAAAACCTTTTTTGCTGCATGTAAAAATCTGCATTAGAACCAAAGATATTGCAGAAAAACGAAAAAAGTTCAAAAATCTCATTTATAGCTCTAGCGACCCCTACGAAGCGAGTTGGAGGCTAATATACGAAACAATTTAGTGCTAAGTCCCGATAAAATGGTTAGAGACTTTTTACCCCCTTAGGGTATATGATGACCTGTTTGTAAAAACAACATTAAAATTGTTGAATAAAATTACAAGTTTCTCAACGCATTTAAAAAAATTTTTTTTTTCTTCAGGGTCCTTTATCGGAAGAACTGGAGATATTTGGATGAAAAAACCGAAATCGTTGTCAATATTATTCAACAATTTTTCTAAATGACGTCAGTTTCTTGTTTTTAATTTGCAAACGTAGGTAAAAACGCAATTTGATCTCAATATTCAACTAATAATAAACTGTCTGGAGCAACCACAGGCGAGAACTTCCTCAAAATTCTCCCAACACAACAGCCTTAAACTCCTCAGCGTTAATTGCTTCTCGATAGTTGATTTTAAATGAAAATTCAATTCTCTACAACGTTTAGTACACTTTTTTGATAGGATATCCCCTTCCTTGATTTTTTCCGACTTTTCTAAAATCTGAATTTTTTTATACGAAAAACTCGAAAATCCCGCTTTTTTGTCGCCTCGTAGCTCAGGAACGGTTGGTCTTACAAAAAATCTTATTGAATCAAATTTGCAGCAAATTTTATAGGCTTTAATTATGTTTTTATACAATTTTTTGAATGAAATTTGTTTTGAAATTTTTTGAATTTGACCCCCACTCCTGCTATTGATCGTTAATTGCTTTTGAGAGTAGTTTTTTTTTAAATTAATTAATTCCTACAACTTTTATTAAGTACACTTTTTTGATTAAATGACGTCTTCTGTCCTTTAGAGGTCAAAATAGAAACCCCGGTTTTTTTGCGACCTCGTAGCTCAGAAACGTTTAGTCCTACGAAAAAATCATATTAGCTCAAAATTATAGCAAATTTAATTATCTTTAATTTTGTACTAAAAATTATTTCGCCTACGACTCACGGTTTTCGAGATATTGCAGAAAAAACGAAAAAAATCACCTTAAAAACGCTCTAGACGCCAAACCTCGCGGGTTTCGGTAGGGGACTTTTTTTGTGGTTAATCAGACCTACCCCTACACATTTCCGTAGATAAAAAAAGACCTTTTTTTTTACTGGACCATGGAGTTTTTTGTCAAAAAGAAACGGCTAGAAATGACTAGTACGTAAAAGTAAAAACCTAGTATGCGACTCGAGTAGATTATTGCAAGACTTCATTATTTCCAGTTGGATCCGGTCACAGCCGATATCATTCGGAGGCTTAACTTAATCAAACCAATGAAATCATTTTTTTACTCAAAAACCCTTCAAAATATTTTCTTTCCCCTTTTAATAAAGCAGTAAAACCTCCTTTCTCAGAACCACTTCATTTCATGACATCAAAAACGAAAAACGCGGCATCAAGTGCCACTTTGTAGTCACCAACTGAAGAAATGACGTAAAAAAGATATTTTCACTTTTGACGAGTGAAATCATCAATAAGCAGCAATAAAATTTTTGAAAAATAAAGAAAAAAAATTCCTCTAAAAACCACGATAACCCTTGGAAAAAGGGCGATATTTAAATCACGTTGTATGATCACGTTTTTATCAAAAAGATGAACGGCGGAACACTGCCATTACTTTATATCGATTTTTGAGGACGACCAAGATTATCGAAATTTTTTCAAAATTTGAAGGTTTTAAAACACGAAATTGAGGTCAGCGATATGGTGGAAAACCATAAAAATCTGTCACGCGTTTGCCAGTATAAAGTAACTCTGGCCTCTTTTCATCGAGGGCAAAAACAATTTGTTAAAAAAATCGTTTTATATTGGAAATGAAAAAAATAGGTTAGGTCAAAGTAGATTGACCATATCAGGTCGAGCCCTCTAAGTTCTTGAACCCGAAGAACAAAATAAGAAGAGCAAAAATACGTAACATCCGATTTTCTATTTATATCCTTGATAACATGATAAAATTTATTACAATAGAAAAAGGTTATTTTTTTATATTCTATTATTCTATTTTCTTCTTTATCGCGATATTAAGGCCCAGGTGACGTCATGCGAAAAAATTAAAGGGGGCAAAAACGCAAGATAAGACAAAACACGGAAATGCTGAGGGAATGGAAATTGATAGAAGAAATCTTGAGAGGATAATTTTTTTTTTCTACTCCATTCTTTGTGCCTCTAGGTTTAACAAAAGAGACCATGCTGGGTCGCCATATTGAACATGGAAGCCTCATGAGCTGCCAAATTCGGAAAATATGAAACAAAGTCCTTCACTGCCTAGGAAATGTCAACGAATTACCAAAAAACTTGATTTTTCCAAATATCAGGATCAGAATACAATCATTCTTAAGAGGCGCCACACGAAGGCATAACGATCAATCAAAAGAAATTGCGTGGCTGACGTCTTATTAGAACAATTGTATTAACAAGGTTTAAAAACAAACGTAATCTGGGCATAAATTGACGTATAAATGTTGTTTTGTACTAAAAATGTGATTTCAAAGTTTCATGGAAATCCACTAAAGTGCAGTTAAGTCAGGGTTCCAATGCTTTTGGTCAAAAAATGTGCAACTACTTTCACAAAAATTCGGGGCTGTATAGACATGTCCACAATAACCTCCTCTTAACACTTTCCCCAGCCTCCCATCACCTCCATTACCCTCCCCTCACCATATCCTGTATTTGGTGCCAGACGATCGGACTAATAGCACAAAAGAAAGGTGTTTTGGCAAACTCCAGACATCAAACTCGGCTCAAATAAGCCTAGAAAGTGAGTAGAAAGTTGAAAAAGTTCAAAATGTGCATTTAATGCGTCTTTTAAGTCCAACTTTCGAGGTTAATAATATGGCGAATCAACATCTTTGTTGAAGGTTATAAGACAGTATGGTTATAACAAGTTAGTGGTTACAAATTGAAATCTAGACCAATAAAAAGAGCTTTGAGAAAATGTCGTTCTCTGGAACTAGGCCGAAATGAGTAATGGGAGTATTAAACGACACGTCATTATATTTTAATAACGTAATTTATTAAAGTGAAATTCAGGAAAAGCTGATGCGACTCCCTTGATACAAAGTCATTACTCATTAGAGCAGAGAAGACCATTACGATGTTAAACTCTTCTGAAGCAATTTTGCCTTTTTCTTCTCACTACCTAACGAGATTAGAATTGCTTGATCAACGAACCAATTAACTCTCCATTGGTAAAAAGAGCGAAGACCTTCCAGAAACATACATCAAGACAATGAAGGTAAAATAGAAAAACCGAAAATGCAAATGTGGGGACTCCCAGGAAGATTTTTGTGAGATGATGAAATGAATTTTAAATAATAATAATATGAATTATCTCGAAAATCAACCTTGGCAGTGATAATCCGAAATATTGAACGGATTTTGTCTATTTATAGGATGGTAGGAGGCTTGTTGAAGCATCCATAATTCGATGTTGAACCACCGATCTGGAGTTTATTTTCTCGCATTTTGAGATGGGACATGATTTTCAATTGGTTCAGTAGGAGAAGGTCACGGACGAAGGAAATCGACAAAAGGCTTTTAGTTGGTTTCAAACGTGACCCCATTTGTGGAAAAAGTATAGGAAACTTCAAAAATAACGCAATAGGCATTTCCTAATTTCTTTTTAATGCACTGACCTATATAATGGCTTTTCTGAAAAAACCTAATGGCTTTGAAAAATGACAAAACCAAAAGACGAAATGAAGATTTCTAAAAAAAGGTAAAAACGTAGGGAGGCGTTGTCCACCTGTCTATACGCGTCATCCATTCATAAGCCACTCACGTCAAACGAAAAAAACATTGACGAAGCAAAATCTCGAATTTTGGCATATCTGAAGGTGGAATTTTCGGTACAAAAGAGCTGATAAGGGAAATTCTTTAGTGACGGGTTGAAGTATTAAAGCAATTATTGTTGACCCTAAAATCCAAGGACAATTCAATTATCTCTCATCCCGGATGAAATGGTCAATTCGATTGATCAAGCAATTTTTAAGAAAGTGAGTGCTTGCTTATAAACATTTTCCGAATTTTTATTTAGTCAAGATAACAAAATTACATTTTGTTTGTTGGACCCCATTGTATAATAGGTTTTCCCCAAACCTGTTAACGATAAGCTATCTTACTGTCATTCGCACTTTTTAATTAAACCTTTAATCTTTATTTTTTTACCTAAAATTGTACTGAAAGTTTCTGTCTTCCTGGTCCCAAAAATAAGGAACTAGATTTGACATGAAAAACATAAATATTGAGTAAATAAAAGTATTCTGTCCACCTTGGCACAGTCTTCTTGTGCAAAACTAAAAGCGAGGACATTTGGTGAAACGGATTATTACGAAATTTGCTATTGTTTCACATATCAGAAACTGATATTCTTATTATTTTTGATATAGAGGTCAACTTAATAAAAACAATATTAGATAAAGGATGAAACAAAGAGGCGTAATCGCTCTCATCCTGTATTCTAAAGGGGCAGTTGCGACTATTTTAAACTTCTATTTTCACGGGAGTTTCTATTGATAGAAAGGCTGGGTCACGACCGCATTCGACTTATTTCCATAACAATATAATTATAAAAATACACATCATCACATCCGGTGAGAAATGCGGATAACAAGCGACAATTAACGTGTTTCAATTACGATAATGGCTTTTCGAAGTACAATATTGGTTTTTCCCTTATAAAGCAAGGTCGTAGACATGAATGGATTTCCGACAACATCCGGAATCGAAAAACTGTTTTTCGACTATTTCGAATCGAAATTATCAGGGAAATGTCAAGGGAGAAGAGGCTGGCACTGAGTAATACGAACTTTTGATTCTCGACCAGGCCTTCCGATAAACTAAATACGCAGAATGCAATCAAATCGAAAAATACTCAATATGTCATTAAAAAGCCCTAAAAATGATAAAACAGTAGGTTTTTGGTGTCCAAGACTATTTGAGAATTTTCTTCTCCATTCCATGTATAATCTAATCTGAGGGCAAAATGTACTTAAACTTTGCTTCTGAAAAAATAACTTAAATCTTCTTGACCTAAATTATAGATAAATCGAATTATCTTTTAATTATTCATATGACTTGACGATAACCTATCCGGAAAGAAATTAAAGAATTGCATCAACCAGGAGAGCACAGAACTATCCCGTGATATAGGGTGACCAGAAATACCTTTTCGACAAGAAAAAGAGCCTTTTCAGAAAGATTATGATTTATGACCCTTTTATTTAACAAGAAAATACCCTTTTAAGACAGATTTTGACCCTCTTTGACAAGAAAAGACACTTTTCACATATATTTTGACCCTTTTAAGACAGATTTTGACCCTCTTCTGCCAGATTTTAACCCTTTTTGGCAAGAAAAGACCCTCTTCAGCCAGATTTTGAACCTTTTTGGCAAGAAAAGACACTTTTCAGCCAGATTATAATCCTTTTTGACGAGAAAAGACACTTCTCAGACAGATTTTGACCTATTTTGACAGGAAGAGGCACATTGAAGATAGATTTGGACCTTTCTTCGACTAGAGAATCCCTTTTCTGCCAGATTTTGAATTTTTCGACAAGATAAGACCCTTTACAGGCAGAATATAAGCTTTTTGACAAGAAAAGACTATTTGCAGACAGTTTTTGACAAGAAATAACCCCCTCGCTGATGTTGAACATGTGTCAAAAAAGACCCTTTTCAGTCAGAATTTTAATGTTTTGCTGATAAAAACTGAAAAGCCTTTGTGTACGCAAAATGAAAAATTTCATCTGGCCACCGTGATACCAAACTTTTTAACTAAAAAAAAGGGCATATCCGATACCACGATTTTATCACGTGAGTTTTGTTCAAAAAGTACTTGAACTTGAGAAAAAACCGTTTCTTTTAAGATAAAATTGTCAGTTTTCCTTGTGGACTAAAACTGGGTTCCAGAATTTTCTTCGATTAGAGAAATCGACAGAATTAGCTTTCACCGCTCATAAAGGGAATTTTTAATCGATGGCGAACTCGTTAATCCGTTTCCGCCTTGACGTCGCCAGCCTGTTTACGAGCCATTTAGCTCATATTAGTTGACGGATTAAGACATTAAAGGATCAACTCTTCAACCAGCGTCCAAATCTCCATCACCAAGTTTGTTTCATAACTCAGGTTTGTAAAAGATAACCGAGGTCATCGCTTACCAACATTAGATAACTTATGATAACTTTTCGTTTGACAATCCTAATAAAGGATAAATCGGAACTTTCGAAAAATAAAGGTCTGATCTCGCAGTTATGGAAGTGGAACTTCCTCAAAAATTTGGTGAAAATTGATGGTTTTCCACCGACATCTCCATTTTTGGGAGGGGGCGGAACGCTGCCGTGTTCCTAGCCCTAACCTCATAAGGAGCTACCCTGTATATGGTATTTGGTGAAGAAATTTTTTTTAAAAAGAAACGCAGATTCGAGGGCAATTCAAAATTTCACTTTATTTTAGACTTTTTTTTGACATGAAGTCTCGAAAATAGACGAAGATAAGTGATGGCTTTGGCAATTCTTAAAGGATACTTTATTCAATATTAAATGGAGACCAACCAACCTTGTCTGAGATTGCGCCAAGTCTATAAAGCATGTTCAAATACGTGCATGCAAGAAGTAAGAAAAAAAAACTGAGGTGGGAAATTAACGACAATATGTATTCCACCTGTGTAGACAACTAGGTCAAGTGACTTTTTTCTTTTTGCTTTATTGAACATCATTGTCAACTAAAAATGAAATAAGTTCCGCAAATTTGAGATTTTGTGCTATCGGATAACACTGATATAAAATACTCGTTGAATAAGGAAGTTGACAATTCACGATAACGGATACCGCAGAGTGCTACAATGTTCAACCTCCAACATAAGTGCTATGGAATAACAAAAGAACTTGCTGGTTATTTAAAAAGTGCAAATATCAAATTCAGGGGAAAAAGAATTCTAATTAATTTCCACAGGTCAGATATTATCTCATCAGCTTTTTCAAACGAGAATGACTAATTATAAAATAGATAGGGCTATCGAAAAGATAAGGAATGACCGTTGAGAGTTCCGCATGTATGGTGCTTGCTACTTTATGGCCAACATCTTCAAATGGAAGAAAGCATACATGGACAAAGTTTCAAGATCTCTCTCGGCTCGATTCACGTAGGAGATACACACGATCTTCCTCTCGGAAGACTCCATTTCTGGTATGTGCGGCGGCTATTTTAGTACGTGATTGCGAACCGATGCGTGTCGAATCGTCCACAATTTGCCTTATCAAAATAACTTGACGCCAAGTTATCGTTGCCAATACCAATTAACGAAATATTTGTACCATAAATTTTTCGACGATGACAACACAAAAATAACAAATTTTTTCTAATTTTACACGTGGAAAACGTCCTTGTGATAAGCTTCGAACATTTTTGTCTAGACAATAGTTAAAATATTTAGACTGTTTATGCTCTTTTAAGCAGAGTGATAATTGAACTAACCCTCAGATGTCCAATTTAAAAAATCTAATTTTAAGATTCGCCTACAGGACGACATTGGACTTCAAAGGTCTCGGGCGCTAGTACAGTATTTTTCTAATTTTACGTTTTAATGTTTGCGTATAGTTTCCTGGCAAGCAATGAAGATCCGTCATTCCGTCTTCTTCGCCAAACTCTCGTCTAAATCAAAGTCGTTTTAATTACGCCTTCCAGTGCAAGGAAGTTTTCCATTTGAAGGAAACATAAATTAGAGGGAAAACCAAATTAACAGGATGTCGGAAATTGTATAGATAAGAAAAGTAAACTGTTTTTTGAAGATTACATTATGTGAAGAAGGCGTAAGGCGATCACAGGGCAAGCACGTGGACTACAAGCAATTTGTACAAATGGAACATCCTGATAAACGTGTCAATGGACAACGTTTTTGTAGTTGTCCATGTCGATCCTGTCACGCCGACCCTAAAAATAAATTTGATCGTCCTTGAGGAAAAACTACACTAGAGGGGATTTACAGTCGACTGGAAATCTGAAACGAATCCTCGTCCTTTCTTGCTTGATGAACTTTTGCCCTCTTTTTAACAAAAAGCCAAGGCCCTAATGCGGCATTTAACTAAAAACAAAAAAACGTTGATGAGGTTGCACAGTAAACGGGTTTCTTGAAATAGATTTAACAAGAATGTCCTTTTTACCTTAATACCTACGTAGAACTAATTTGGACACGATCCAATATCTTTGGAATATTTCGACCAATTTTCAAACACCTTGGAAAAACGCTATCATGCACGTAGCAAAACTGGGACACTTTTTAAGGTATGACCTTAAATTTTCTGTTCTAAAAATACGTGAATACAATCGGAAAAAGACCAGATGCCGATGATCGACGAGGTTGTTAACAAATTAATGCATTGCTTGTTTTGGCGAAACGTAAACGCCTATTTTTAAGGGGATGAATAAGGACGTAGGGAAGTCGAGAATTTTCTTAATCGAAAATAAGCCGGAAACTACAATAAAACATGCACAATCAACGTCGTTTTGAATATTTTCAAAGGTGAATGAAAGAGGAAGTTCGAGGGACCCAAGGGCGTTACCTTTCACCTGTTTATCACAATTCTGGAGTTGACATTCGGGAAGTTTCAAGAGCAAACGAAAAAATTTTCAGATGAGATTCAACGAATAACGATTTGGTTAATCAAAAGGCATTAAATAATAGGATTGACATATCGCAAGGTGGGAAGGAGAATGCGGAAGGTTGAATGAGTGGGCGCAACTTCATTACCTTTCCATATTTTATTTTTGTCTTTCACTACCTACTTTGAATAACCTTAAAAGCGTGTCCTTTAACCTTCTGTCCAAATGTCGAAATTCAAGAAAACCCGTGTAGACTCCAAAAAGTCACATTTCCATTCAACCTATTTAATTTTCATTATTTGCTTTGCGGTTTTTCCCAGACAACTTCTTAATTCCAAATCGAGCTTGTAACTTTCTCGTGTCAATGAATAAAACTATTGCTATTAATATTAATTATCGCTCAGGAAAAATGTTAATTTTTTTGCATGTCATCTAAAAACTACCCAAAAGAGACCATTCTTTCCCATTTTTCCTCCAAGTTTTCCTCTAGAATGGTCTAGAAACACAACTTCCTTGATTGAAAAACATAAAATTAATAATACTGATGTAGGTTTACCACTTTGGGTACGAACATACTCTACATTATTCCATCAATAATAATTAATAAGTCATTAAATTTCGTATAATAATCTCAAAGCCTCGAGAATAATTAGGATTTTATAGTCGGTTCTTTTGTTCAAATGCTAATATAAATCGAATTTCTTAAGGATTAAAAAAACGCAGTCCTTAGGCTAATGTAAAAGAGATATTATAAAAGGGTAGTCTGGGATGCAAATCAGTTCAAAAAACAAAAAAATAAAATTATTCAGGTATAAAAGTTAAAAAGATTGAAAACGTCCTTCGCACTATTATATCCAGTGTTTTTTATTTATTTCAGGGTCGGATATTGTGAGATGAATTTTTTTTCTGGGACCTTGTATAGCCTTTGCACTCGTCATACGACATAAAAGAGCACTTTTCCGTTGGATCTAGTAGAATGCGACATGGAGCCCGGAACTCGAACATCAAGTGGGTTGAATATTTTTTGTGCTTACATTTGCAAGGATCGAGGATTCTAACCTTGAGACGGTCATACTTCACGGCCTTTTATCGAAGAGGGCAGATTCGACAAGACGTCTATAAATTTTAAAGCAATATCTAACGGTACTATATCACACTAGCCGAAAGGTCACACTTTATCCACACACCTTCGTACATAACTTTTCTTTTTTCGGAAATCTTCCTGTTACGTGCACATTATGTACCCTCAAGATTTATGGGCACCTCATAAAATGTAGGTCTTTTTATTGATTTAAACATTTCCTGGGCAACCTCAAAGTTCAAGAGCAACCTTTTATCAGGAAGAATTAGTCTACTGAATGGAGACTCATGTCAAAATAGGGTACTAGACACCAAAAACCGCAACAATTTCCGCCTTTTGCTTCATCAAAAAACCGCTAAATTTTGGCTTTACTATCACTTTTTGGTCTCTATCTCATTCCTAGCGCAAGAGACATTTTCTATAATAGAAGTAGGGTTTCGAAACATCCATAACTATAAATTGACTGTGTAAATAGCGAATATTATTTATTAGGTAACACTTTTAATTAAGGAAAACTCGTCATTCGTTTGTTGAAAGAGGCGTCTTCAAGGCGGGGGAAGTTAATTAAATAAGAGGCGGTTTCAACAAAACAAAAAAGGATGCCAAATTGCCTGCGGGTGTAGTTTCCAAGGAACCAGTTAAAACCGATTTTGGTAGTTTGGAATACGTGATTCAAAATTTAGAGGTTATAAGTATCAAATAATACCTGGATGATACTAAAAATCATCGCTCTCTGGTTTGGAGGGAAATCCGCTAAGTGGACGGCATTGGGAAGGACATAGACGATACAGATAGGAAGCCATCATCCCATGTGAACAGGCTATTGTTCGAAGAGGACAAAAACACTTTAGACCTTGACAATGAGGAAAAAACGTCCTTCAATTTTCAGTTTATACACTAAAAAATTTTTTTTCGCAACCACGTAACGATTGCGGGTTCAGTACTCAAAATTCAAGAAACGGTCTTTTTTTTTTCTATCTCTCTCTCTTTTATTTGGTTTGATTCCAGAAAAAAATGGCATCCAACCAGAGGTCCGACGTAGTTTTTGTCACATGTGACACGTGACAGTTGAATGAAAAATATTCAATGCTAGAAAAAAGTAGTGTCCTGAGGAACGTGGGGCTAATTTTAAGCTTTTTTTCTCTCTAAAAAAGTAACCCTCAATTATTTATAAATAATTACCCACTTCCCGTTCAAGGTGTGCAATATAGTAATTTTAAAAACGAAAACTCGTGATAAGAAAACGGACACGGAAATTGCATCAGGCCCGAGGATGTTTTGACGCGTAATTTTATGTCGGACTTTGACACAAAAGAGAGACGGAAAAAACGACATAATTTTAATTTTTTATCGTATATTTAGCACAGATTTGACGATAGCGTGATCGATGAATGATGAGTCGAATGTTTAGATATTCGCAGTAATTTTTTGACCTATTTTATGACCCTTTATTGCAAGATCCGTCTGGAAAAAGACGAAATAACGTAGAAAAAATCGAGTTCATTATGTGAAGTGTGAGGCTTTTGACCTAAATTAAAAAGCATCTAGTAAACAAAAGATCAGAAAGATTCGATAATCCTTCTCGGAAGAAGTTTATTTACACAGGAGAACTCACCAAGCAAACCAAGCATATATTCAAGCTTCATGGTAAGAAAGTTCTATGGTTGGCTAGCTTATCTATGCTGTGCAAGCTCCATGGTAAGGAAGTGTTTGCTAGAAGTGACAGAAACTTTGGACCAAACATTCAACCAATAACCACAATGGCCTCAAAATTTCTTTTAGAAATTCGCTAAAATTTGCCAACAAAAATATTTTTCCTCTGTCAAAAGGATGCCGCATGGAAAATTTTTTCACAGGGCGATAATGGAACGTTAACCACGTTAACGTAATTAACCTAAACGTTGTAGAACTGGAATAATTTTAAAAATTGGTCAAAAACCTTATTTAAAATTATAGGTATTTTACTTTTTAAATGTCAAAAGTTCGAGTTTTGAAGATTTGACCTGGAACGGAATTGTGGAAGTTTCCCATTGAACCACATAGGTCATTCGATGACATTTCCTTCCACTGATCTCGGATTAGTAGAGCTCCAAATAATTAATAAAGGGAGTAAACAAGTATTTTAACATTTTTTTTCTCAACCCTGGGTTCATGACCTTTTGTTTACCAAAAGATACTATGTTGTCGGATGTGATGATACAAAATAATTTTTTTTACATGTAATTATCAAAGTATGAATAAGGAAAAAAATCCCTTAAAATTCAATATTTTGCTTAGAAAAGTCTTCCAGCATTTTAGGCTGTTGAACTGTGCTAACCATTTTTTTGTGTTTAAACAAGAAAGGAAATCCAGACAGGAGGAAAAAAAAAATTATATTTTTAATTTATTATTCATGGGATTTTTTTGTCACTACTATGAAGGACGTAGTTTTAGTTAAAAATGAAATTCTAAGTCTAAAAATAACAGATTTGAGTTGTAAAATAGAAAAATAATTTATTAATTTTTGCTCAAGCATGAAATGTTTGTTTTTACCGTTTTAATTAATTTTCACTGGCCACCAAGATTATACAATGGAATAAGTAATTTAATTTTTTTGATCAACATAACATTAGTTGGACCATAATCTTTATTTTAGGTATAAATACCTAAAAAAAGGTCAAAAAATTGAAAAAAATATAATTTTTTCATGATCATTTTACTGAAACTATCAAAATTTTGAATGCGAATAAACAGGTCAACGAGACTTAGCCAATTCAATTTTAAAACTTTTAGGACCTAAGAATTTTAGGACTTTTCCCTAGAAAAATAGAGAAATTCCTCAGGAAATTCTAGAATAGATCTAGGAAGAGGGAATCGGATAGTAGGTACATACCTCAAATTTTAAAATAAAAGCCTCTATGGGGCCTCAATAGCCTCCTTTCCTCCGGAAATCCGCTAAAAATCTCAAATTGAGAGTACATACAATGCCTTCCATCTAGTGGGAAGATTGTGAACTAAAAATTTAGTCGATTCATTTTGTTGCTTGCCTACCATACTGAGATAAATCTGAGTAATGCCACAGTAATGAAAGAAAGCAAGAAAAAGGGAGAAACTTAAGGAAAAGGACGTATAATTCCACTGAATAAAAATCTATGACTAAATTCCCCCTGGGCAAAAATGTATAAAATTGACCAAATTGAAGAACAAGTTGATATTATTTGCTCATTTTGAATTATTTTCCATGCACTTGATAGGTTAAGGTCAACAGGAATTATTCATCCAAAAGAGGACGAAGAGGAAAAGGGAAATTTGCAGACAAAAAAAAAATTTGTAAATCAAAGAGCTTTCAACGATTCTTGTTTATTTCTATGTAAAAACCGTTAACTCAGAGAAGAAAAAAAGCAATAAAGTTTAAGATAATTTGATATCCTAACTAACCTTGACAGCTTGAAACTTGACACAAAGCTTATTCAGCAAAATAATTTTTTTTTCATTCCCGCCTGTTACTCATATCCTACAGTTATCTCAGTCGATATGACCTTTATTACAGATTTCTTCGTAAAATTTTGAGTCAAATCTACCCAGTACGGCTAAAACCAAGTCGGTTCTAAACCTCTATTCACAAGGTTAATTTAGTCAAAAAGTGAATTTTTTTTTTATTTAAAGGGCTAAAGAGTAGGTACGATTTTTAATACCATTTCTAACTCTTGGAAAACCAAGAATCGTTAAAATCCGTCAAAAAATATAAATTAACAACATTCCATCATGAAATCAGGCTGCACTGGACGTTTTAAAGTAGTGAATAAGGGTGTAATATTTTAAGTCACAAGAGGCGCGGTGTGGCGATGTCGTTAGTGTGTTAGGCTTCGATGCGGGGGACCCGGGGAGAGCGCCTCGACCTTTTTTTCGTAAGTCGCCTCGTTAATATAATAAATATCAAGGGTTAACACACTCGTCCACGACACCATTGAGTTGGTAGTTGGACGTTAAGCCCGTGTCACGAAAATGCAAAAATAAGTCGGTGACATTGATATTTATTATTATTTATTTATTATTTATTTAAGTCACAAAAAACAGTGCAGGAGCAGTGGCGTCACTAGAATGGTTGCAAACTCTTGTCACAGGGGCCCCTTTTTGCACTCTGAGAGTTCAGTTGGAGGGGGGATCAAAAGGATGCTTATTTACTTTTACCTAGGAGCCTATACCCAACTAGCTCCCCCTACCCATTACCCCTAATCAGCCCTAAAGGGGCAAACTTGGTCCCCCCCCCCTCCTTTCATTGTTTTCATTGGACAACTAACTCCAATGATCTATGGTGGGGGGGAGGTAAAGGATGCTTATTTACTTTTAACCTCTTCCACTGTATACCTCCCTCCAGGATTCCCCATTCATCCTCCCATTACCCCTCTTTTACATTTACCCTCCTAATTACCTTCCTCTACTATACAACCCATACCCCCAACAACTCCCTCCCTTATTCATCATCCCATTGCCCTTCCCCTATTGAACCCAACTAGTCCTCCTCAACTCCAATTACTCCCTCGATAAGCTCTATGATACTTCTATTGTTCTTCCAACTCTCCCTCTCCCATATCCCCCAAACCCCAATTGCTACTATAATGGCTCCCCTAATCACTCCTCCCTGACCACATGGACCCCGGTAGCAACACCACTGCACACTGGAAAATCCTAAATAAGAAACATACCATTACTGAGAGGCGTCGCAAGGATGTTGATATTTTGAATGTTGTTGTTATCGAAATCAGGGTCGTCCCGATCGAAAGCAAACAACTCCTCGTAATCCGTATATGAAGACATCCTCAACCCTGCCAACAAATTCACAATCAATGAAAATCCACGATCTCACGAAACTTGAAATGATCGTCTCTCTCCACTTGTGGAGCCTGACTCAAGTGGAGAGATCTCTCATCATTTCAAGATAAAGAAAGGGTTTAGTTTTAATCGTCGTTTTAAGAATATATTTTGTAGGAAGTTGAAAGCTGACACTTCAAAGGTACGTGGGAACTTAATGAATTAAACAAATATACAGTAGAACATTTAACATACAAACGTAACAATACGTAGGACCTAGAAGAAATTACGTGGAATGTTATATGGGAGATGTTACATGAATAATATAAAATTTGAGTGAAATGCGGGCTAAAAAGTGAAAGGAGAATCAAAACAAAAACCAGTTGAGATATGAGGAAAGTTAATAAACGATCACTTACCAAAACCAGAATTTGAAATGGCGTCGAACGAAAAGGGAAAATAATCGTCGAAAATTCTGCGATGGGCAAAAAACTGAACGATTAAATAAAGGAATTTAATTCGTTTGGGTTGAGGATGAGGAAAATTCAATACGGACGGAGGAAGGCGGCCTAACGGGAAATCGAAAAAACAACAAAAACATCAACCGAACAGTGTTGCCAAAGTTCAACGAAAACGAACAAATTTCCCTACGAAATTTTTATCCTCAAATACCTATGCAAATATGCTCAAATCTAAGGCATTGCTCAAATTGCATTGACAAAATGCAAAGAATCGATATTCTTCTATGCTTTTTAAGCATTTAAAATCAAAAATTGAGTATAGCTCGATTCAAAAATTTCGTTTTCTAATCTAAATTTTTAGATAAAATAGGGCGAGAATAGATTGGGCGGTTTGTGGCAAAGTTGACTTCAAAATAAGCGTCTGAATGGCAACCTAAACTCAGGAGTCCTAATCGGTCTAGAAGTGGTCTAACCGCCGGCTCAGAAGTGCCTAAACCGACGGCGTCTAGAAGTGGCCTTACAACCGGTCTAGAAGTGCACTAAACCGGTCTAGAAGTGCCTAAACCGTCATAGAAGTGGCCTAAACCGGTCTAGGCAAGTGGCTAAACCGCGTCTAGAAGTGGCCTAACTGAGGCTAGAAGTGGCCTAAACCGGTCTAGAAGTGGCCTAAACCGGTCTAGAAGTGGCCTAAACCGGTCTAGAAGTGGCCTAAACCGGTCTAGAAGTGGCCTAAACCGGTCTAGAAGTGGCCTAAACAGGTCTAGAAGTGGCCTAAACCGGTCTAGAAGTGGCCTAAACCGGTCTAATAGGGGTCCAAACCAATCTAAGAGCTGGTAGACGAGGTGGTATTGAATTAGGTGCCCTCAATCATAGAAAAAGGTTCAAAAACTGCTTATTTCTGTAAATCCCATTAAAAACTTTTCTTGTGGTAAAAGGTTCAAAATTGTGAAACAAAATAGCTCAAAGTACGTAATCTTATTATTAATACAAATTGAAAATTGTTTTTACAAATATAATATTACGATTTTAATTAACTTTTTTATATAAAAAACATTTTTTTTAAAAAAAGAAGAGGAAAGATGGCAGAAATGGGAAACGAAAATCAAAAGGAACGGAGAAGACGAGAAATTTATTTGAAAACGATGGTGTCAAGCATCGCTCCGAGGCACTGGACGATGTTCGTTGTCATGAGAACGTCGACTTTTTCTTCGAGATGACGTTTCGGATCTTGTTTTCCGACGTTTTTGATAGCGAGCTGCTCCGGCGTCATTTTCTCTTCTTCCTCCAAAGCTTTGTTGTAGTTCTTGGCGAGTTCAAGCATCTCGCCGACGGTCGTCTCGTTTATTTTGCAGTTCTCGGCGTAGTCGGCGAGCATGAGACCGTCCATCCACGACTTCTTGTGTAAATTGAGTAACATCTTCTGCTCCAACTCATTCTTCCTATAGTTTATACTTATCGAGTAATAATGACGATTTAAACCGTGAATTAAAGCCTTAAAAAACATTTAAATTAAACATGGAATATGCTAAAATGAAAAATACCTGAACAGAAGGTTTTTGTAAATGACCTAAATTAGACGTTGTCTGTCTAGGTTCTTGACCGAGCACCATCATGTTGGGATTTATGAGTCGAAATGCATCAATTACTACTTTTCCTAAAAACAAAATTGTATTTAATTATTAAAATTTTTCGGGCTAAAAGGGGTCCTAACCGGTCTAAAAAGGGTCCAAACCGGTCTTACAGGGTTCTAAACCGGTCTTAAAGGGGTCTAAATCGGTCTAAGAGGGGTCCAAACCGGTCTAAAAGGTGTCCAAACCGGTCTAAAAGGTGTATAAACCGGTCTAAGAGGGGTCCAAACCAGTCTAAAAGGTGTCCAAACCAGTATAAAAGGTGTCCAAACCAGTATAAAAGGTGTCCAAACCGGTCTAAAGGGGGTCCGAATCGGTTTAAAAGGAGTCCAAACCAGTCTAAAAGGGGTCCAAACCTTTCTAGAAGGGGTCCAAACCTTTCTAAAAGGGGTCCAAACCGGTCTAAGAGAAGTACAAACTGGTCTGAGAGGGGTCCAAACCGGTCTGAGAGGGGTCCAAACCGGTCTAAAAGGGGTTCAAACCACTCTAAAAGAGGTCCGAACCGGTCTAAACGGGGTCCAAACTGGTCTAAAATGGGATCCTAATCGGTCTAATGGGGTCCAAACTGATCCAAAAGGGGTCTGTACCAGTCTAAGAGAGGTCCAAACTGGTCTAAAAGGGGTCCAAACCGGTCTAAGAGGGGTCCAAACCACTCTAAAAGAGGTCCGAACCCGTCTAAGAGGGGTCCAAACCTGTATAAAATGGGATCCCAATCTGTCTAAAAAGGGACCAAACTGGTATAAAATGGGATCCTAATCGGTCTAATGGGGTCCCAATCTGTCTAAAAAGGGACCAAACTGGTATAAATTGGGATCCTTATCGGTCTAATGGGGTCCAAACCGGTCTAAAAGGGGTTCAAACCACTCCAAAAGAGATCCAAACCGGTCTAAGAGGGGTCCAAACCAGTCTAAGAGGGGTCCAAACAGGTCTAAACGGGGTCCAAACCTCTATAAAATGGGATCCCAATCTGTCTAAAAAGGGTCCAAACTGGGATCCTAATCGGTCTAATGGGGTCCAAACCGATCCAAAAGGGGTCTACACCGGTCTAGAAGGGGTCCAAACTGGTCTAGGAGGGGTCCAAACCGATCTAGGAGGGGTCCAATTGGTCTAAGAGGGGTCCAAACCTGTATAAAATGGGATCCAAATCTGTCTAAAAAGGGAATAAACTGGTATAAAATGGGATCCTAATCGGTCTAATGGGGTTCAAACCGGTCGAAAAGGGGTCCAAACCAATATCCTAGTAGAAAGTGGGCCAAAACTGGTCTCCAGGAGTTCAAACCATACAAAGAGTTGCAAACCACAATGTCAAAAGAGGTTTGCATTAGAATGAATCTAAACAAAAGAGATTTTACCTTTAACACTTTGAATAGGATCAACAACGACAGCAACAGCTCTTTCAGAAAGAGCCTCAAAACTTTGCTGAGTGTTGATATCGACACCGGAAAGCCAGCAGCCGAAACCAGGATGGGAATGGTACCACCCGACGACCATTTCGGGCCTTCCCGTCTGTTTCAACATATCCAACATTTTTGCTTGAAAAACTGGATCGACAGCTTCAACGCTCACGCCCTGAAAAATTAAGTTCAACAAAGGATAATCATCTAAAAGTCAATTACCGTTCCAGTTTGCGGCATAGCGAAGACATCGATGACCCTAACGGTGTAATCATCGACAAACTCGCCAAGCATAAGACCCATCACTTCCATCGGCACCCCAGCCCTTCCATGCTTCAACATCTTCAAAAGAGCGAGCGACGAAATATAAACTTGCTCTGCAGTATCAACAACAGGAGCATCCGAAGGAGGGGGTGCTTGTGCCAAACCAGGCATACCGCCACCCAATCTCAGAAGCCTATCCATAATCACTAAATACAGAAAAAAACAACAAATTAATCAATACGCAAAATTAACGAACATACCTCAGTCTAATAAACAAAACGTTCTTAAATAAATGATATTAATTTGTTTTTTAAATATCAAATGTAACAAAGCACAAGGAAAGTCAGAAAATGTAGAAAACACAAGTCACATAACCTGAAAAAAAGATAAACAATTTGTTTTAAACAAGTCATCGACTACAGTGTTGCCACATTAACAATTGCGGAGGGGCCCTCCGATAAACACGTGGAGGTTTCTTTGACACAGAAATCTGAAATTTGACGTTTATTATGTAAATAAATGTTTTTAAATGTTTTGTTTGTTGCATGAAGTACATTTTTGGACGCAAAAAGATGGAGTTTCCGTCGACAATTTGGATTTTGGAGCATTCATGTGAGTTTTTGGGTTTTTTCATGTTTTGTTGTTTTTCATCTTCCAATTTTAGGTATGGAGAGAAGAAAAATCAGTCACAATGTCCCTTTTTTGATGGGAAAAAGTCTTATGCTGAAGGTAGAGGTATTGTCTGGTCTTTGAGTAATAAAAGACCGAAAAAACTAAAGGATTCTTTGAAAGAATTTGAGGTAAGTTGTGATTGGGATGGAGATAATGTAGACATTAGCTAAGTCACCTCTTTTGAATTATGTTGAGAAAAGGCCCTGAAAATTTCAAGTCGATTGGTAACGAGGGAGCTGAAAAAACTTTCAATTTGCGTCCTCATACTGGTCCATAGGCTATATGAAGCTGAGAGAATTTAATTTTAAACTTTTTCAGGAGTTATTGTGCACAAATCGAATTCTAAACGTGACTTGGAGAAATTCATCTTCAATACAGATCGTTTTTGGGAATGGCCTAGTTAGTTATATTCAGGTGAACCCCAACACAGGAGACCTTGAAGAATTCAATTATGACAAATTTATGATTGGAAAGCTCGTCAGTCATTACGTTTCCGATGGTAATTTCATTTATTCTCAATTTTCGTTGTTTTAATATTATTTTTTAAGTTTTATTGAGTTTGTCGCATGCAGTTTTTGTCTACACGGACAATCAGATAACCGTTTCCTATTTTACAAAGCCAGCTTTAAAATTTGGGACGTTGAAAAAATGGAGTAGTCTCGATATTAAAATAAGTAATGAAGTGCTTTCCGGACCTTCTGGCCGTCGGCTGGAAAAACAGATAACGATCAATGCTCCTGGCGATTTGGTAATTCAAATTGAGAATGAAATATGTTATCGATTTTTTTGCAGATTTCTATTTGGTGGAAAAGTGGTAATGATGAAGTTTATCCGTGGAGTCCTGTGGTGAAAGATGAGGACAGGGCGAATATTCATGTTTATTCTTTAAGCGGGTAAAATTGGATTATTTTTTGGGATGTCTTTAACTAGGATGATCTTTGAGAGTCGTAGGGCAGACTGGGATTGTAGAATGAGGGTGGGATATTAGTCAAGGGCATTTTGGGGAAAATGGGCTTCTTTAATGCCAACTTCTGAACTCTAAGATGATGATTAAATTGATTATATACCTCCCCAACCTCTCCTTACCTCCTGAATCTTTAATTCCTGAAAAACCTCAAAATCAACCTCAATAAACCCAGATTTTCGTGAAAAACCTCAAAATCAACATTTAAAAAGCCTAATTTTGGTTACCTCGAAATCAACATTTATGAAGCCTAATTTTCGTACAAAAACCTCAAAATCAACATTGAAAAAGCCAAATTTTCGTCAAAAACCTCAAAATCAACATTTGTAAAGCCTGGTTTTCGTCAAAACCTCAAAATTAACATTTATGATGCCTAATTTTCGTCCAAAAACAAAAACCTCAAAATCAACTTTAAATTGACAATTTTTTGTCAAAAACCTCCAACAAAATCAACATTTTAAAACCCAAATTTCCTTCAAAAACTGTTTGGGGACCTCTGTTTTTGCTGTTTTTCTAAGAGCCAATTTTCTGACAAAATTTTCTGCCCCCCATCCCCCCGGCGCCCTCTTAACTGAAAACCCACCCACACCCTAAGGTCCCAGTCCGCCCCTGCCTCCCCCAACTTCCTCACCTCCCCCTTCCAGCCTTTTTAAAGCCTTCCAGCCTTCCCCCTCCGGTTTGGCAGTAAGTTTTTTAGGCATTTAATTAATTTATTATTATTATTTTTTTATTATTTTTTTTAAATAAATTTATTTATTTATTTATTTTTTAATTTAATTTATTTATTTATTTATTTTTTTCAGAAGTAAAATAGAACTTAGCTGTTATTACCGAACTGAATATGAACCAATCACTGTCCAATTCAGCATCACACAGCCCAACGTTATTTTTATATTCCAGCAAAGAATTTCGAAAAAAGTAAAAAAATTTAAAATGATTTGTCCATATTTTGACGAATATTTTCAGAGCGAAGTCTTCATAGAATGGCTAACTTCCGAAGTAAACTGCATGCAATTCGAGACCATTTATGCGTTGTCTATTCCTATTCCGACTCACAGCTGCGTGATCAGTCTCAGTCCAAAAGAAGACAAACTTTTCATCGCATGCATCGACGGGTCCTTATTAATCTCCGACAGCTACGGAAACGTTATGAACACCATCAAAACCACATTTGTTCGTTTTAATTTTTTTTTGTTAAAAAATTTTAAAAATGGATTTCAGATTCCAACTTTGACATGTTGGCATCCTGACGGTTGCCTTCTTCTCATAGCCAATGAAAGAGGACAACTTCAATGGTTTGATAGCTATTTAAGCTGCGTCCGTTGTCAGTTTTTAAGCGAAGATTTGTCTCCTTCAGCAGTTTTGGACATCGGTTCATTTTTCAAGTAAGATTTCTTGATTCCATAAGCATTTTTTCAAATTTTTGTTTAGATATCAGCCGACACTTTTATCCATGAAATGGAACAGGAGGCCGAATGATAATAACTGGAACTCCTCTCATGATGATCTTTTGATGCTTCATTTTGAAAGGTAGGCTCTAAGTTTTTTAAGCAATATTGACATTTTAATTTTAGAGGGCCTATTGTAATGTTGCGACTTATTACGAGTGGAGGGCTTAAAAAGCTTTCATCGGATGTTGTAATTTCGCAGTATTTGAGGGAGCAAAATGCTCCAGCGGCTGTCAACTTGCTCTTCACTTTGGACTGGGAACAAGAAGGAGAAATGGCTCTTGCATCATTACAACTGATCGTTTCTAACCAATTAAAGCATCATTTAACCCCAGAAAGAGAAGGTACAGGGTGTGTTAGTTAAAGTTGACCAGCAGATTATCTGCCAGACTTTTGACCTGACGAAAAAAAGTATCCAAGTAAACCCCCCTTTATTTTGAGCGAGGAATCGATTGGCATCGATAACTTTTGGATCCGACCTACAGGGTGCTCTAGAACGACCCTAACTTCGTTATTTTAAATATGAACCCTATGTTTTGATGATGGAAATCGTTTCTAAGCTTGATTTCCAGTAACTTTTACTTAAAACACTTTTTTGATAGGACGTTCCAGAGTTACGAATTGCTGTTCCAAGGTGGCATAATATTTGTAACTGGAATGTTTGGTCCTAAGAAAAAAAGAGTTCTAAGTAAAAGTTACTTGAAATCCAGCCTAGAATCAATTTCCATCATCAAAACATAGGGTTTGCATTTAAAATAACGAAGTTAGGGTCGTTCTGGAGCACCCTGTACGTCAGATCCAAAAGTTATCAATGCCAATCAATTCCTCGCTCAAAATAAAGGGGGGTTTGCTTGCATACTTTTTCTTGTCAGGTCAAAAGTGTGGCAGATAATTGGCTGTTTCAGGGCTGTAATTTTTGATTGTTTTTTTGGTTAGCTGTATTGGAAAAAGCGTTGGGAAGTTATCACAACCCGGTCAGACCAATTCCACAAAGTGCGCAGACCGAATATGCAGATTCTGTCCACGATTTGACCCGGAGGTTCTTCCATCATCTCCTAAGATATCAAATTTTCGAAAAAGCGTTTAGACTCGCGATTGATTTGGACGATTATGATTTATTTATGGACATCCATAATTACTGTAAGAAAATCGGGAATACTAATATGGCGACTGCAGCTCTGGAGAGGGCCGAAGAGATCCTTTATTCGAGCGAATCTGGTATTTTAACTTTTTTGAACATAAATTATAAACTTTTTTTAGAATCTTCAAGTTGTGAATGTTCAGATTCTGAATGTTCATGTTACTCGGAGGCTTCAGGGTCAAGCCTAAGTTTGGCCAAAACGAAAAAAATTCCTCCTCTTCCTCTCCTTTGTACACCTCGACCAGCACCAAGGAATCAGATAAAATATTCCCAAAGGGTCTCACATGCCATAAAATATCAGGTTTTTACTTTTTTAGTTTTTTTATTTCAATTGAAAATTTTCCAGACGCAGCCGCAACCTGTGGAAATAAGTCCAAATGCTGTCGGAATACCAACTTTTGATTACGACCCTTTATTATTAGGAAATTTAAGAAAACAAAAATTGAACGACCAATTGTATTCGACGAGTTTTATCAACGATATCAAAGAATCGCCGGCTCAAGAAAAAGCTCAAAAGCCTGAAGTTAAACAGATCACGGAGTCTGAAAGCAGCAAAATAAAAGTCGTCCATTTCGGTCTAGTTTAGCGTTTAAGGATTTTAAAAATCTCAACATTCCATTGTTTTAAGTACAAATATTTATTTTTTATTATTTATTCAAATATATTTTTTATGTTTTTAAATAAGGAGATTGCCCAAGGCAAAAGGTGGGCTTGTCGCCGTCCTTAAATAGAATTTTCCTCTCGTCCTAAAAGAAATTATGAACATTTCGAACCAAAATAACATACTTACATTGGGGATGCTCCTTCTCCCATAAAGCCGATTTCGGATGAGCAATTATGGTTTACGAAATCATGCCATGAATTGCATTTTTTAGCCATAAAACCGTGGATGTTAAAAATTGATTCTATGTAGTATTTGTATGACCTTCTGTGCGTGCAAACTCCTAAAATTTGAAATTTAACACTTTCCGGCAGGTCTTATATATAAGGCATGTCTTATATTGTATAAGGCACGTCTTATATTGTATAAGGCACGTCTTATATTGTATAAGGCACGTCTTACATATAAGGCACGTCTTACATATAAGGCACGTCTTATATATAAGGCACGTCTTATATATAAGGGACGTCTTATATATAAGGCACGTCTTATATATAAGGCGCGTCTTATATATAAGGCACGTCTTATATATAAGGCACGTCTTATATATAAGGCACGTCTTATATATAAGGCACGTCTTATATATAAGGCACGTCTTATATATAAGGCAGGTCTTATATAAAAGACAGGCGACCAGAATGTGTTAAATGGAGATTAGGTTGTTTGAATTTACCGATTTCGACTCCGCATCCTGGTTGGAGAGGACCACCACCATTTGGATAAAAATCAGCATGGCCGATGGGTTTGTAGACGCCCAAATAGTACACGCTAGTATGTATAATATCGACGAAATCTGCATCAGTTTCATCCAACCTATAGTGGCTGTCACCAAGAATAAATGGACTCGCCGGATCCATCCCAGTAATGCGAGAAAGATTCTGCGTCATATGCTCGCCTGCCAATCCTGCTATATGCGCCCCCAAACTATGCCCCAGTATGTGAATTTTCGCACCCTCCGTCCCAACATCATTGATCAAAAAATCAACCATTTTTGCCACAAATGGACCTATGGCATTGATCGAAAATCTCGATATCAAGTAAAAATTGTACGAATACGGTGACCAGTCGACAGTAATCACATTGTAATCGTGAGCTCTCAAATAAGCTAGAAATCAAGACACTTTTGAACACTCAACATATTGAAAAAGTTTTGTTTTTACCATTTTTAAGCTGTTCGCAGAAAAAGTTTTCACCAGAATTGAGCCAACCGTGAATCAATATTTTGGTGTATTTTTTCGAATCGAATCTTGAATTGATTACACTTTCTTTATTTCCATAAATAAGTCTTTGTGGTCTTTCATTATGCCTGGAATATTAATTGAAAAGACTGAAAATTTTAGGAAATCACCTTGTATAGAGCATAAATTTGACATTTGATTCCGTGTCGAACCAAAATGAAGCATTTTCGATGTTTCTGTATTCATTCCCTTTGTATTCTGCCAATTGAAATTTGAAAACTTGAAAGAAAATGAGGAAGTTGCTTGAAAAATTAACATACCTTTTGCAAAAACTAATATGAGGTACAAAGATAAGCTATTCATGACTAGATGAAGTTCAAAACTGTTCTGTTTCCTTAAGACAATGGCTTGGAATTTGGTGAATAGGTGGCTGAATTGAGAAGTTAATTAATTTTTTGTTTCAATGTGGGCTTTGTTCAAGTCTATAGCTTGTACAAAATGAAAGTTCAGTTTGAAGTTGCGGTCCTGTAATTTCCCCAGGGGAGTGAGGCAAAGGGACTCCTCTAATAATTATTTAAATTTAAAAAATGTGGTCTGGAGGAGGCTTAACTCGAACTTTTTAAAAAGTTGATGCTCTACAGATCTCTCCACAAACATTAATTTACCAAAGTTAAACAATTTTGAAAAGGAAAATTTAAGGGGCCATCCAGCGCCTGTCTTTCCATAGCAGCAAGGGCGGGCGACCCGCATAACACAAACTCATCCCTCCCCTTCAATTCAAGGTCAAAACAAGTTGTCTGTCTTATTCTCCCCTCATATTTTGGAGCCTCCCTTTCCCACTGGTCCCACAGATTCGTGGCACCACACAGATCCACTAGCCTAACCTCACCTTCTAACTCGAGAACCCTGTCCTAACCTCAGGAGGGCCGAAAAACCAAGCTGATTGTCGGTTATTTGCCTATAAGTCCTAAACTAAGCGTTTTAAGACAACACCCACTCTATTCAATATTGTAGGGCATAAAATTTCCAACAATTTACAATTTAATAAATTTTCCCGTAACCTTACTGCTTATCGAGATGCCAAGGGAAATAAAAATTCATTTTTTTAACAAAAATATTGTAATGGAAGGATTTACAAGGCATTGATCACAGCTCCTGATTACAATAGGAAGTTTGATAAAATACAAAAATATACAAAATATCTTAAAATAAGGTCACTTATCTTTAAAATAGCGGTTAACATTATGGATGAATGTCAATAAAATGATAAATCATTGTCAACATTCGAGATGAAGATAAGACAAAAATAGAATATCAATCACCGGTAACCGTGGTGACGACGGTCATGAGAGAGAATCCGACGAGTACAGCTAAATATTGGACGATGCTGCTGAAAATGGGAAGGGTGCTCACTTTTTCGCGCTCTCTCGGTAAAATTTCGATCATGACTATGTAAAGAAGTGTCCCTCCAGCTAGAGCCTGGAAGAAAAAAAGAAAAATTATAAAATTTAAAAAAAAATTAAAAAACCTGGAGAGTAGGAACAATTTTTTCCAAGCCATATAGCTTGTCCGGTTGGATGACACAACCTATGAGAATACCGGCTGCGGACATAAAAGCGAAAATGGCCAACGATGGAATTATTTTGTAAACAGGATCACCATCGGAGCTCAACTCACAACCGAGGCAAAACGCCACCAGCAATTTATGGCAGCAAATGGCCAATAAAAGAACCCAAACCTGAAAAACATCATAAAATTTGGCTTAAAAGTTACCCCTCTTGTTGTTGGTTCTACGCCGATTACAAGGCCTTCGAGTAAAGAATGAATTGAGAATGCCAAGATGAGACTCAAATTTGAGCAATTCAACTCAGGAGGAGCTCCTGCCTGAAAACAAAAAGCAAATTAAAAATCGTTCGCACAGTCAAAGATTTTGCCCTTTTTAGGCAGATTTTGAATCTTTTTTTACAAGAAAAGACTCTTTTCTGGGAAGATTTTGAACCTTTTTGACAAGAAAGACCCTTTTCATCCTGATATTGAACGTATTTGACCAGAAAAACCCTTTCTTGCCAGAATTTAAACCCTTATCAACCAAAATAAACACCCCTTGGGGGCCTTTTTTGAAAAGAATAGACCCTTTTTAGTTTGATTTTGTCAATTCTTCAACAAAAAAGACCATTATCAGCCAAATGTGGCCCATTTTTTTAACATAAAATAACATTTTAAGGCAGCTTTTCAGCCATTTTCAACAAGAAAGAACCTTTTCATCCAGATTTTGAACCTTTTTTGACCAGAAAAGACCATTTTCTGCCAGAATTTGGACCATAATCAACCAAAAAACACACCCTTTGGGCCTTTTTCGACAAGAATTAGACCCTTCTTAGTTAGATTTTGTCAGTTCTCCGACCAAAAAAAAAATCCTCTAAAAGACCATTATCAGCCATATTTGGCCCCTTTTTTACCATAAAATACCATTTTAAGGCAGCTTTTTAACCTTTTTCAACAAGAAAGAACCTTTTCATCCAGATTTTGAACGTTATTTGACCAGAAAAGACCATTTTCTGCCTGAATTTGGACCCTAATCAACTACAAAAAAAGACCCTTTTGGCCTTTTTTTTTGACATGAATTGGACCCTTCTCAGTTAGATTATGTCAATTCTCCGACAAAATATTTGGCCCCTTTTTCAACAATTAAAAAAAAACCATTTTAAGGCATTGTATTAGGAACCTTTTTCGACTAGAAAGACCCTTTTCATCCATATTTTGAATGTATTTGACCAGAAAAACCCTTTTCTGCCAGAATTTAAACCCTAATCATTTTTTTTTAATTACAAGAATAGACCCTTTTTAGTCTGATTTTGACAATTTTTCAACATAAAAGACCATCATTAGTCATCAGATCTACTGGTCACATTTCTGACATTTTCAAGTAAACAAGAGCAGCTAAAATCTGTCAGCTACTATCCCTAAAATGGCTGAAATCCTTAGACTGTACAATTCTGGATAGAATACAAAATAACATATACTAGGATAGGTCGACATACTATATTGCTGTTGTCTGATTGGATCAAAGGGCTGGCTTCGTCTCCAATAGTTCCATATGCAGATATTACACGAAGGCTATCTGGAAAAAGAAAAAGTTAAAAAAAAAAAAAGGAAGATTTAATTAAATAAGTACCACAGTCTGATCTATGTTGTTTGATTAGGTCGAAAATGATATCGATGAGATAGATGACCATGAAGCCAGAACAGAAGACGATTTCTGCCCATCCTTCAAGCACTGGCCTCGTCTCTGGCAGAATATGGACGATGGAGGTCGACATGAGCACTCCACTGCCAAAGCAAAGAAATGCCGAATTTAAAAGTGAACCGTGAAAACGACTTCCAAAACCGAAAAAAACAGGCAAAAGTCCAAAAATCATGCTCCCTGAACTGACAATCAATGTCGAGATGAGCTTCAAATTCAAAACAGTCATCACCAAACCCATGATTGCTGATTTTTATACAACTTATAACTAAAAAATCGTCTCCTTAAAACTTTTACACATTTATAGCTCTGGGCTTAACAAAAACATCAAAAGAGGGGTCAAGATTTCTCTGAAAAACTAAACAAAGACTTTGCCAAGGACATTTTCACAAATGCTTATCAGTTATCTCATATCTGTTATCAGATAACACTTATCATTGCCAACATGGTTTTCAAGAATTTGGTTGTTCATTGTTAATTGATTTAAAAGAAATTGTTTAACATTAATAAGTAAAGCAAAAAACAAATAATTTTATTGTTAAAATGAAAGGTTTGGGTACTTTTTTTTACAGTTGGTATCACTGCTTCACCACTTTAACCTTCCCTTTTTATAAACAACATGACAAACCAAAAATCAACATTATGGATTTGAATATAAATTCAGTTGAGTGTGAATTGTGTGGTAAGACCATAAAACATAAAAAGAACTTAAAAAAGCACATTACGACCGTTCATGGGGATTCAGAAAAGAAATATTCTTGCCATATTTGTAACAAACGTTTTCATTACAAGTTCGGTTTAAAACGACATTTGGGAATCCACGACAAAGATTACTACGAATGTTGTGATTGTTTTATGAAATTTATGAGCGAGGAACGTTTAAGGTCGCATTTAAAGAAAGAGAATGAAATAAAACCTTTGCTTTTTCAAAACAAAAAGTGCCCTTTATGTGATTATTATGGCCGTAAAAAGACTATTTTGGAACATTTTACGACAGATCATGGTATTAGTATTGAGATAGAATATTGGAGCTGTGCTTCCATGGAGGAATTTTTATCGTGGAAGGATGAAGTGGAAGGATCGACTGCTGCACGTTTTGTTCTTCAGTGTCGAGAAAGGAAGAAAACCGATGGGACCATTTTAAGGAAATACGGGTGCCATAGGAGTGGACTTTTTAAGCCAAAAGGGAAGAAAATAAGAAACTCTAAACGAATACTAGGGTCGAATAAAATCAATGCTTTTTGTCCTGCTGAGATCATCATGACAAATAAATGTGGCGTAATTGAAATAACGTTTACAAAAACTCATGTTGGCCATACTCTCGACCTTTGCCGGTTGAATTTGAGCAAAGCCGACCGTGATGAAATCGCTCGTAAAATCGCCCTTCAGATCCCGTTCGATCGAATCTTGAGCGAAGTCCGAAGCAACATTTCAGGCGAAAAGCTTTCCAGGATACATCTTTTGAACAAAAAAGACCTTTTTAACATTCAAAAAGCCTACAATATCAAAAGAGAAGTTAAAAAGAAAGAAAAGAGACGGAAAAAAGAGAAAAAAAGTATTCCTATTTCCGAGGAAATAATCCTAAGTGAAAATTACGAATTTGCAAATGTTGTTTTTCAAACTATTGATATTGAAACTGCACAAAATGTGCCGGAACAAGATTCTGTGCCGATTCTTCATGAAAATCTTCAAAGTTGGAATTCTGATCAGGAAGCGCTTATAGAAGGGAAGAAGCAAGCCATAGAGGAGACGTACGGTCTGATATGTTTAATCGACAAAATTAAATCGATGGAGGAATTAAATAATTTTCTTGATGTCATTAAACCTATCAAAGCCATTCTTGAAGCAAACACCACTAATTTATAATTTATGCTAGTGTACTGCCATCATCTCTTTGCAAAATTATGCTGCCTGAAAATTTGTAAAAGAAAATAAACTGCTCAAAATTTAACTGAAGATGTGTCAAAATTTTTGTGGAACCCATAAAACTTATAACTCCGCCATTGCCGGTCCCAAGCCCGGATTTAAAAGGAGGAGGGAAAGTGCTTGCCAAGCCAGCCGAAGACAATCAGGCAGATTATTGTGATGAGTAGGGGGAGGTGTGGAAGGTTGGGGTGGTGATTAGTTGATGGAGGACCAGCAAGGGTAGGGTGGTTATGGGGAGGGGGAGGAAGGTTGGGGTGGCGATGAGTAGGGAGAGGTGGTGGAAGGTTGGGGTGGTGATGAGTAGGGGGAGGTGGTGGAAGGTTGGGGTAGTGATGATCAGGGGAAGTGGTGGAAGATTGGGGTGGTGATGAGTAGGGGGAGGTGGTGGAAGGTTGGGGTAGTGATGATCAGGGGAAGTGGTGGAAGGTTGGGGTGGTGATGAGTAGGGGGAGGTGGTGGAAGGTTGGGGTAGTGATGATCAGGGGAAGTGTGGAAGATTGGGGTGGTGATGAGTAGGGGGAGGTGGTGGAAGGTTGGGGTAGTGATGATCAGGGGAAGTGGTGGAAGATTGGGGTGGTGATGAGTAGGGGGAGGTGGTGGAAGGTTGGGGTAGTGATGATCAGGGGAAGTGGTGGAAGATAAGGGTGGTGATGAGTAGGGGGAGGTTGGGGTAGTGATGATCAGGGGAAGTGGTGGAAGGTTGGGGTGGTGATGAGTAGGGGGAGGTTGGGGTAGTGATGATCAGGGGAAGTGGTGGAAGGTTGGGGTGGTGATGAGTAGGGGGAAATGGTGGAAGGTTGGGGTGGTGATGAGTAGGGGGAGGTGGTGGAAGGTTGGGGTAGTGATGATCAGGGGAAGTGGTGGAAGATTGGGGTGGTGATGAGTAGGGGGAGGTGGTGGAAGGTTGGGGTAGTGATGATCAGGGGAAGTGGTGGAAGGTTGGGGTGGTGATGAGTAGGGGGAGGTGGTGGAAGGTTGGGGTAGTGATGATCAGGGGAAGTGTGGAAGATTGGGGTGGTGATGAGTAGGGGGAGGTGGTGGAAGGTTGGGGTAGTGATGATCAGGGGAAGTGGTGGAAGATTGGGGTGGTGATGAGTAGGGGGAGGTGGTGGAAGTTGGGGTAGTGATGATCAGGGGAAGTGGTGGAAGATAAGGGTGGTGATGAGTAGGGGGAGGTTGGGGTAGTGATGATCAGGGGAAGTGGTGGAAGGTTGGGGTGGTGATGAGTAGGGGGAGGTTGGGGTAGTGATGATCAGGGGAAGTGGTGGAAGGTTGGGGTGGTGATGAGTAGGGGGAAATGGTGGAAGGTTGGGGTAGTGATGATCAGGGGAAGTGGTGGAAGGTTGGGGTGGTGATGAGTAGTGGGGAGTGGTGAAGAGTATGGGAGGTGGTGGAAGGTTGGGGTAGTGATGATCAGGGGGAGGTGGTGGAAGGTTGGGGTGGTGATGAGCAGGGGGATGTGGTGGAAGGTTGGGGTGGTGATTAGTAGATGGAGGACCAGGAAGGTTAGGGTGGTGATGAGTTGGGGGTGGAACTTTGGGGTGGTGATGACCAGGGGGAGGTGGTGGAAGGTTGGGGTGGCGATGAGGAGGAAGGTTGGGGTGGTGATGAGTAGTGAGGGGTGGTGAAGAGTAGGAGGAGGTGGTGGAAGGTTGGGGCGGTGATGAGCAGGGGGATGTAATGGAAGGTTGGGGCGGTGATGAGCAGGGGGAGGTGGTGGAAGGTTGGGGTGGGGTGGTGATGAGTAGTGGGGGTGGTGGAAGGTTGGGGTGGTGATGAGTAGGGGGAGGTGGTGGAAGGTTGGGGTGGTGATGAGCAGGGGGATGTGGTGGAAGGTTTGGGCGGTGATGAGTATGGGGAGGTGGTAGAATTTTGGTGTGGTGATGAGCAGGGGGAGGTGATGGAAGGTTGGGGTGGTGATCTGTAGCGGGAGTTGGTGGAAGTTTGTGGTGAGCGAAGAGATGGTTGACAGTGTGGAGGGTAGAGGAGGTGATAGTGGTTAGTGATTGGGGAGAGTTAGGGATTTGTTACCGTCGTGAAAGATTCGGAAGAGCAATGACATGGTGGGAGATAATATTTGGCGTTTGTGGAGCTGTAGAACCCCAATTTCTTAAAAAGTTCCAGCCATGTGGTTCCTCCTCCATTACATTCCTGGACCTCACTTTTCCTTCTCATGAACTACAAAATATCAAGAAAAAGCCAATTTTCAGACAGAAAATCGTATGCAGTTTTTGAAGTGCTAAATTTGCAACTTTTGTCCTTTCAAAAACGGATTTCGGGGCAGAAAATTAGGTTTTAGAGGCTTATAAACTCAGGTGACATTATTAATATTGTTTTTAGTTTTTGATCTCTTTTGAAAGGAAAATGAGCGCCGAACATTTATTCGCACATATGCTAGACAATGACGAAGATAAAGACGAGAAAGAAGAAGCCTCCGATAAGAATATCGCCACAGAAGCCGTCGCGAAAATCACCAAAGAGTAAAATTTAAAAAAAAATTCTCTAATTCGATTTTTAGACAAGTCGATGTGTATAATATCGGGAATATTTCGACCGCTTATGAATATTTAGGGCTTCGTTTTATCCCATGTGTCATAACATTCAGCAACGTTTATGTCGGCCAGATATACACAGTGGAGCTCTGCGTACAAAATATATGCGCCAGCATCGTCCAATTTCGTTTCAAACAACCTTTTTCAAGAGTATTCAATTTTTCAAGATTTTTCGTAATTTTTTTTCCAGTCTTTTAAAATTAATGATAAAGGTACGATTAAAACGTTGGCTCCAGGGATTTATTTGACAAAAATCGTCACTTATACATGCACCGAAGGTAGTTTGAGCGATTCCGTCATTTCGGTCGTCATTTCCGATAGAGAAATCCATCTACCGATCAAAGTGTATGCGATCAAAGTCCAAATTTTTGATCTCTTTTTAGATTTAAAGGAGAAGCAAAAGTTTTAGTGGAGCCCGATTTGATCGATTTTGGAAGGCTTGATATTGGTTGTCCTTATGTGACGCAGCAGCTCACGATTTTCAATCACGGCTCTTGTGTAACCAAAGGGAAACTCGACCTTGGAAAAAACGAGCTTGGATTGGTTGTCTCGACAAGAAGCTTCCAAATACCGCCATATGGGAAATTAACCATCAAAATTCAAATAGCAGGCTTGATTGTTGGCGAGTACAACTCCGAATTTTGGTACCTTGAACTATCCCAAATTTTTTTATATTTTTTTAAAGGGTCAAATCGGCCCAGTCGCACCGTATACAAGTCAAAGTTAAAGTCGTCTTTCCTTTCTTTAAAGCCCTCCATCCAAACAGTACTGGAAATTTTACGTTAATCGACCTCCAGTCAACATTTCCGGGTGCTAAACGTTATGAAACTTTAACTGTCAAGAACGAATCATCATTTGATAGCTTGTTCGTCCTTTCTGCTGAATCAGACTATACTGTCGTGGTAGAAAAGTTATCAAGCGGTTTTTCATTACATTTTTTTAAGACATTAAAAGAAGCCGAAGCTATGGACCCGAATTACAATTCGTTTTCTGTATATCCAAAAGAAGGCACAATGCTCCCTTTTGAGCAGAAAATTTTTACTATTTGGTACTTTTTTATTAAGATTTAAAACCAAAAAATCTTTAGGTTTGATCCAAAATTTTATGAGCAGCAAAGAGGATGGAATCGCGATGACAGTTCTGAGCAGTTTTTGGTTTTTTTGAGAATTCAGAGGGTCAATGTGATGTATGGGTCGCATAAAGGGAAATTTGAAGAAAGCGAGAGGATGGGGATTCAGTTTCCCATACAGGAAGAAGAAGAGACTCAGGATGAGGAGTCGAAATTGACTTCTTTATCATCATTGAGCATTGAGGGTAAAAAAATTGAATAAACAAAAAACTTAAGTTTTTAGATGACAAACCAAATGATGCGAAACAACCTTTTTCAATTGGCGACGGTTCTATTCGTCTTTGCCTTTACGGTGTGGGAATCAAACCTCGTTTAAATATAATGCCCAACAGGCTCGTTTTTGAAAAAGTCCTTCCTGGGACAAAACACTTAAAAGTTCTAAATGTCACCAACATGTCGAAAGGACTCTCTTTAGGTTTTCGATATTTCAAAATCCCTTGTATTGATGTCCAACCTGACTTCAAATTTTTGAAATACAAAGAATCCATTGATGTTCAAGTCACATTAGTCGCTCGCAATTTAAGTATGGAATAAAATTATCAAATTTTTTATTTTGAAAGATTTAAGCAATAAATATTTAACATTTGAGCTAATATCGCATGAAAATCATAAAGATAAAGAAAAAGTTATTGTCGTCGGAGAGGCCAAAGTGAAGCTTCATGTTGAAGCTTTGGCTCCTGCCAAAGAACCGAAACCAGAAATCAATTATGGTAAAAAAAATTTAAAAATTTTTTATAAATTTTTTTGAAGGTATAACACCTAAATGGTTGAATGAACCGGGTTCTCATGTTGAAAATATACAATTTGATGGTGATGTTAATTTTCCGAAATCTTTGGTTTTGCCACCAAATAAGAATCGCCCTTGGATATCCAGCGATGCGAGAGTTGTCCTTCCTAATGAAATGGGGCGAATAAGGCCTTTGACAAGCGATAAAAAAGCGAGGCATGGCCGAAAATTGCTTATTTTTATGATTTTTTAGGACAATATTTACAGGCCATCCACGTTACCTGAAGCCTCCCAACTGGACACACAGAAGGACCCCAAAAGAAGAAGAAAAGAGGAAAAACGAAAGAAATAAATGGCGAGCTTATTTTATCGAGACGGGCGAAAAAGCGAAGCAAATAATCAAAGACAAGGAGCCTCCCCAAATGAAAGAATATCAAGTTTCAAATCCAAAGTAAACCAAAAAATTTTAAAACCGCTAAATCCTTTTAGTTCGTACAATATGATTGGTTTCATGCCAGAAAATGATAAATCGACGTGTTGCATCGAAAAGGCGCCTCTTCAACCTGATACAGTTTGCCCGTTGAGTCCTTCCCAGTTATTCAATATAAGGGTCAAACCTAAAGAAATCGATTTTGGAAAAGTAAAAAAAAAAAAAAAAAAAAAGATAATAAATAGATCCCTCCAGGAGTAGACTGCAAAAGTCATATAATAATCGAAAATTTAAACCCTTTTAGTATTTCTGTCAAGCTTTTTTTTATTAAGGACACTCAGGAAGCTCCTCCTTCTGCATTTATAGTCAAAGGAATGGAAATTGTCAAAAAAGATATTATAATCAATTTAGAAGCTCTTGGAAGACATTTTAGGTAAACAGTGGACTTCAGGAGTTGGTTGATATTCAAAAGTGGACACCCACCCTCACCGATTTCCATCACCCCCTCCCGGTTTCGTCCTACCCTCCCATCACTTCCCTAACCATCCCTCCAACTTCCCCCACTGCCTTCACTATCCTCCAACTTTCCCCCACTTCCCTCACCCTTCCCGAATTCCCCCCCCCCACTTCCTTCACCATCACTCACCCTTCTCCAACTTCCCCGCACTTCCTTCACTATCCCCCACCATTCTCCACTCCCCTCCCACCACTTCCCTCACCCTTCTCCAACTTCCCTCGCCATTCCCCACCCTTCTCCACCACCCCACCACTTCCCTCACCCTTCTCCAACTTCCCCTCACTTCCCTCACAATCCCTCACCCTTCCCCAACTTCCCTCACCATCCTTCCCTTATCCACCCCCCCCCTTCCCACGCCATCCCTTACCCTTCTCCCACTTCCCTCATCATCCCTCACCCTTCCCCCCCACTTCCCCACCCTTCTACAACTTCCCCCCTACTGCCCTCACCATCCTCCAACTTCCCTCACCCTTCCCCAATTCCCCCCAACTTCCCTCGCCATCCCTCATCCCTTCACCTCCCCATCACTCACCCTTCACCTCCCCCATCCCTCACCCTTCACCTCCCCCATCCCTCGCCCTTCACCTCCCCACCATTTCCCCACCCTTCTCCAACTTCCCTCACCATCCCATACCCCTCTCCAACTTCCTCCACTTCCCTCACCATCCTAGTATATACCCCAACTTACCTCAACCCCCCTCCCACTTCCCTCCTCCCCACCTTTACCATATCCATCAGATCCATCATATACATCTTACAAATCCATTTTACAGCAACATGTATTTCATCATAAACACACATCATCGCTTCGACCTAAAAGTCGCTGCGGAAGTCGTTCAGCGGACATTAGACCTTCACCCTCCAGAGCTGACAATGTACGAGACCCAATATTCAGACATTTTTCTCAAAACATGGGCTCCAGTTAAAATCATAAACCCTCTCGGCGTCCCCACGAAATTCCGCTGGAAGGTTGTTTCAATAATGCGATCCTTACTCAACCTCATTTCAGCTCTCTCTTCCTTGTCCTTTTTACATAACACCCGAATGCGGCATCGTTCCAGGAAACGGAGTCATCAACTGCACAGTCTATTTTCAATTCAGAGACCGCTACAGCCTCGGCACTGTCGCATCATTTTTAATCGACAAAGGCCAACAGATTCAATATCCCATAAACTATATCATCGATGTACCAAGCAGCTTGAGCATTTTTATGCCAAAAGTGAGCTGCCCAAACATCCCTTTAGGGATTCCTTACAAAAAGAAAGTTATCGTTTTCAACCACGGGTAAAAGCCAAATCTTAAGAATTTTCTAATCATCTTTTTCAGCACTGTAGACTGTTTCTTCTCGATAACAAATCAAACTCCTTTAAAAGGTGTCACGATAAAGCCTCACAGTGGACTTTTAAAAGCAAAAGCAGCTTTTATAATAGAATTGAATTTTAAAATGATAAATATAACATCATTTGATTTTAGAACTGATATTGAAACAGAAGGCGATACATGTCTTCAGTTAAAAGTGAACGGATACGTCGTTTATCCAAATGTTTGTGTTCGATCATGTCCTAACCTGTTTAGTTGTTCTTTTAGGTTATGTTTAAACCAATGAAGGTTATCTTCCGTGGAGGCCCTTGCTATTCTTTCACCACCGTCCCTATCAACGTAGAAAATCAAAGCTTGGCAGAAGTCAGCCTCACATTTCCGATGCACAATTTCCCTCAGATGAAAATCGCAAAAACAAACAAATGTTCCGACGAAGGGATTCGAGATGACGCCATTTTTTTAGCCTCGGAAGAAAGCATTCGCCTTTATTTGCACTTCGAACCCAAAGATTTGGCCGCTTATCAGTTTTTGCTTCCATACATTATCAATAATACGATTGGTCCAGCCATTCTGGAACAACCTGAAACATGGAGTCCTCTTCATTTTATCAAGACACCTATTAAGAGGTAAAATTTTAGAAAACACTTAAGTTAGTCCAAGTCAAAGAAAAAAAAATATAAGGTATTTTGTTTCTTTACGGAAATTTCAATTTTTGAATGAAATTTGTTTTGAATTTTTTTTAAATTTACCCCCACCCCTGCCTATTTATCGTTAATTGCTTTTTGAGAGTTGATTTCAAAAGGTAATCAAATTCTCTACAACTTTTATTAAGTACACTATTTTGATTAGATGACGTCTTCCCTCCTTCAGAGGTCAAAATAGAAAACCCCGTTTTTTTCCCACCTAGTAGCTCAGATACGTTTGGTCCTACAAAAAATTGTATTAGCTCAAAATTGTAGCAAATTCAAAAATCTTTAATTTTTTACTAAAAGTTATTTCGCCTACGACCTACGGTTTTCGAGATATTTGCGAAAAAACGAAAAAAATCACCTTAAAAACGCTCCTGACGCCAAAGCGCACGAGTTTCGGTTATGGACTTTTTTTGGTTAATCAGTGGACCAATACCTACACATTTCCAACAAAATACCTTATTTTTTCACCCCCAGGCTTAGATTGACTGGACTTTGTTGTTTAGTGTGGAAGCCGTGAAACTTAAATTGCCTGGCATGGAATGCCCTAAAACCATCAACACAGTCAACATACACGCTGCATCCATAAGAAGCTTTATCGCATGTTCAAAAAGAGAAATGAATTTCAATAAATTACCGCAAACGGGCCCTTCATATACTGGAAACTCGCTATGGCAAATGCTGGACATAGCATGCCTAGCTAAAGATGAGGTTACCGTTGTTTTACAATTTGTTGAATCCAAGAACAACCCTTTTGTCGTCAAACTTATGGCCGATGATAGATCATCGGTAATCATGGAACCTCTTAAAATCGAACCTGGCTCTTCAATTTCAATATCGGTTTCTTTCAATCCTCCTAATCCTGGAGTTTATGAACAAGAGCTTGCTATCACCGTTAAAGAATATAAAGAAAAGAGGCCATACACTATTATAAAACTTCATGGAATTTATCACAAATCGACCATTGAATGCGTCAAATCATTGGTGAATAGAACATAGAATTTTTTTTAATTTTGGCTTCAGATTCATTTTCTTCCAGTTCCGGTGGGGGTTGAGGTTCAAAAAACGATAAAAATTTTGGCCAATTATCATTGCGAGGATGCCTCTTTGAGCCACAGCGTCATCACCATGCAGGGAGAACAAATCGAAAAAGTTTTGACGATTGTTTATCCGAATACGAACGAGATACTAAAAGATAAAGAAAATTTTGAAATTCCAGTTCAAATTAAGTTTTTGAGCTTTCAACCGATAAGTTTGACTGGCTTTGTATGTTGAAAATTTTTGGTTTTTGTTCATTTTTTTTAAAGATCGTATTTAACGATATGGTTGACGGATTGTGTAAACTTGGATTTACAGCGACTGCAGACACGTCGCTATTGACGACTTATCCACATTATTTCGCCACCGAAATACGAGATTTGGCAGATGTAAGTACGTTCTAGTCTAGTCACTTACAAGGGGAGGCCACGGTGAGTGGGCCAGGCCAATCTTTTGTTATTCTATTGTACATCAAAAAATAGTTGACACGTGTCCGAGCGTTTCTTCCAAGGCACCCTCCAATGGCGTCGCACCCTCTTGAAGTCAAAATACGAATTTTTCAAAATCGACAAACAGACGATTTCTATGTAAAATTGCACGAGGAATCCGATGGCATCAATTAAAAAATTCTAGGACCAATATTTTTCGAGTTACCGCTAAAAAACTGCTTTTGGAACTAAGTAAACTACCCCAGGAAAAATTTTCTCGTCAAAAACAACATAATATTCGTACTCAGAACCCCAAAACACGTATAGATATTAAATTTTATCAAGATTAAAAAATAAATTTTTTTCCCCTTAGTGACTCCTTGATAAAAATTAATATCTATAGGTTTTTTGGGGTTCTGAGTACGAATATAATGTTGTTTTTGACGAGAAAAGTTTTCCTCGGGTAGTTTACTTAGGTACAAAAGCGGTTTTTTAGCGATAACTCGAAAAATATTGGTCCTAGAATTTTTTAATTGATGCCATCGGATTCCTCGTACAATTTTACATAGAAATCAATAGCCTGTCGATTTTGAAAAATTCGAATTTTGACTTCCAAGGTATTGGAAGAAACGCTCGGACACGTGTCTAAATTGGCATTTAGCATCAATATTAGGTATTGGGGAATAGAAATCTCATTTGGTTAGCTCCTGTGATGTAGAAAACATAAAATCATCAATTTCTTTGCAGTATGAAAGAGAATACAATTTCGTCCATGTTGAAGTTTATGGCATTGCTAGCGGGTCGATTCCTCCACCTAGGACTTCCCTTGATGAAGCACAAGTAAGAATTTGTTTTTTCTCAGTCTTCAACTTTTCCAATTTAAGGCATTCCATTACCACAGGATGCACCTCGACCATACATCCCGCGCTGAAATAAGCGACTATCCATTCTTTCCAAACCCATCTAGCGAAACCAGCTATGCGATAATGATGAACAGGTGCTGTACATTAAACATCATTTAATTTTAAATTCAGAACTCTCCATTCGGTCGAAGATTGGCTTTTAGAGCAAGGATTCGCTGGAGTATATAGGATGACCATAGGCGAACATATGGCTTTTTCAAAGCATTATCAAACTGCAGTCAACTCAAGGTCGAAAAACCCATACTATTCAGTCGTAAAGTCGCTTTTAGACCTCATCATCAGATACGCCGGAAGGGAATTTTATTCCCAATATACGATACCTCCGTAAGTCATTTTTTTTTAGTTAAACAATAATTTGGTGAAGATCAATACCACCTGATGATGACGGTCGCATTTTGTACTCTTTGACGGCATACAAGCAAATATTAAAATTTCTCAAAACTCAAGGAGCATTTCTTCCTCATGTTTATCCTGTTTATCTTCTCGATTATGACGATTATGTTTATTATTATCCAAAATTAGAAGCGACTTCGGACAAATTTCAAGATTTTGTGGTAAGATGAATGTGAAAGGGTGAAATTTGATTTTTATAGGTTTTCCCGCTGTGTAATTTAATGTCGGAATTGAGATATCAGCAGTGTACGGTTCAATGCTGGCTGGATGTTTTTTTGCAATTATATAAAGTTTTGGTTCTTGAGCCAACTTTGGAATTAAGGAGCAAATCTCTGGAGACGTTTATTGAACCTAGTTATGCTGTGGAAGGGTAAAAAATAAAATTTATTTTTTTTACATCAAAAAATAGTCCAAGCTTCCAATGGCGTGGCACCCAAAATCGACAAACAGGCGATTTCTATGTAAAATTGCACGAGGAATCCGATGGCATCAATTAAAAAATTGTAGGACTAATATTTTTTGAGTTATCGCTAAAAAACCGCTTTTGGAACTAAGTAAACTACCCCAGGAAAAATTTTCTCGTCAAAAACAACATTATATTCGTACTCAGAACCCCAAAAAACCTATAGATATTAAGTTTTATCAAGATTAAAAAAAAAATTTTTTTCCCTTAGTGATTCCTTGATAAAAATTAATATCTATAGGTTTTTTGGGGTGCTGAGTACGAATATAATGTTGTTTTTGACGAGAAAGGTTTTCCTCGGGTAGTTTACTTAGTTCCAAAAGCTGTTTTTTAGCAATAACTCGAAAAATATTGGTCCTACAATTTTTTAATTGATGCAATCGGATTCCTCGTGAAATTTTACATAGAAATCAATAACCTGTTTGTCGATTTTAGAGAAAGTACAGATCAAGTGAAAGAAGAAGATAAAGTGACGAATGTCCGAGTTGAGTTGGCATCATCGTCTTCGATCGTTGATAAGTCATTCGCTTCGAAATTCTCGCTCAAAAAAGAAATCAAATCTTTTATGATAACTCCGTCGACAAAAACCGTGCGAACTTTAAGCGAATGTGTCGGAAATCTTAAAAGCGAAAGCAACCACGAATTAGAATTGCTTAAATGGCTCAATGAAGTTTTCGAAAAGAAACGACAAAAATGGCTGAGTGTGAATCATAAGCTGAAACTTCCTCCAAGGACAGTTCGAAATTTTACGACTGATTTACGAGATGGTGTTGTCCTTATAGCAGTGACGGCGTATTATTGCCCATATTTGACATCTGAATATTTTTCGACTGTATTTTTCGACCCTACAGACCCTTCGCAGTTTCAGCATAATGCTTGTTTGCTTTCATTATCATGGGTTAGCATCCATCTAGGACTTTCTTTGTCTGCAAAAGATTTCCGGTCTCCGAATCCAATTTTGATGATTTTCGTCGTCGGCCATCTTTTTAGCATTTTACGTTCTTATGTTCCTGAAGCTGTTTTACATTTCTCTTCATGTCTCAACGCGACAATGCAAAGAAAGATCCACATTTCGAACCCGTCGACCCAAACTATAGGATATTTCATCAAAAAAATTGGCGACCCTCAAAACCTATTTTCCCTTTCGCCTCATAAAAATATCATATTGGTCCAAGGAAAAGCGACGATTACCGTAACCATCAAATATTTTTCAAAAACTCTTTCTAAAGTTAATGGTAATGAGTTTATTTTTTGTTTTATTTATGATTTTTTAGCAACTCTTTTGTTCTGCGGATGTGGCCAGCCTGGAGCTTTCGCCACCAATATTGCTTTGTCGCTGCAAGGCGAACCGAAGAAATTTCAAATCAAAAACTACTTCAAAATTAACACTCCTCTTTTTAAAGCTGCAACCATAAATATTGGGATTATCTCGCCATTCTCTTCGGGTGGCGTTTTCGACATTTGGTATAGTGAAGAAGAGCCAAAACCTGGTAAGAGGGCCAGTATCTGCCATACTTTTGCCCTGACGAAAAAAAGTATCGAAGTAAACCCCCCTTAGTTTTCAGCAAGGAATCGATTGGCATCAATAACTTTTGGATCCGACTTACAGGGTGCTCCAGAATGACCCTAACTTCGTTATTTTAAATGCGAATCCTATGTTTTGATGATGGAAATCGATTTTAAGCTTGTTTTCCAGTAACTTTTACTTAGAACACTTTTTTGATAGGCCCAAATGTTCCCAAATGTGGCACTTAACCACGGAACGTTTGGTCCTATCAAAAAAATGACTTAAGTAAAATGTACTGGAAAACAAGCGTAGAATCGATTTACATCGTCAAAACATAGGGTTTGCATTTAAAATAACGAAGTTAAGCTCGTTCTGGAGCACCCTTTATGTCGAATCCAAAAGTTATTGATGCAAATCGATTCCTTGCATAAAAATAAGGGGGGTTTACTTCGCTACTTTTTTTCGTCACGTCAAAAGTATGGCAGAAAATCGGGTTGTACATGTCAAGTGGTTCAGTATTGGTAACTGGGGAACGTTTGGACCTATCAAAAAAATGACTTAAGTAAAATGTACTGGAAAACAAGCGTAGAATCGATTTCCATCGTCAAAACATAGGGTTTGCATTCAAAATAACGAAGTTACCGTCGTTTTTGAGAACCCTGTGTGTCGGATCCAAAAGTTATTGATGCAAATCGATTCCTCGCTAAAAACTAAGGGGGGTTTACTTAGATACTTTTTTTCGTCAAGTCAATAGTCTGGCATATAATCTGCTGGTCCCTATCTACGTTTTTATTTAGGTGTGAAAAGCTCGATGAGACCTTGGAAAGAAATAAGACGACAGACGATTCCAAGATGTTTATACATCAATTCGGACACGATAGAGCTTTTTCCGACGCATTCTTCAAAGCCGTCGCTTCTCAGTATCGTCACTGCGGCATACACGATGAAAATCAAAGAATACTGGCTCTATTTGAGAAATGCGACAATCGGAGATTTCATAACTAAAGTTCAAATCGTTCCTAGGATAGAGATGCCGTTTTATACTCTAAATGTCGTCCTTCCTCCAGCTCCTTGTTTGGGAGCTCCCGATGTCATGTGTGTCACGTTATGCCCTAGATTGGCAGTCATCAAATTTCCTGCACGGAATACAAAATTTTGGTCGACCGCAAACACGATGCTTTCGCTCACCATGAATAAAAGCGATAAAGCGTTCTGGTCGGCGTATGTCGAGAAGCCAATAGGAAGGAAACTAATCAAGTGGCTTCTATCGAAAAGTGCAAGCCCATTGGCTGATGAAGTCGATTTCATTTTCAACCCGACCGTCATCTACAATGTCAAATGCGACAGCCCATACATTGAATGTCCGTCAACATTTTCAATTCAAGGTAATCCTTTTATTGGTAGCACAAACATTTTTTTTAGATGTCATGAGCGATGCTGTTGTTGAATTACCCGTCCATATAAAACGAAACGTCTCGACCTCCTTTTCAGCGAATATCGAGCTCATTTCAACCAATGGAAAAGAGATACGACTTTACAGAGTAAATGTAAGGAAAGCTCTGGAGCAAGACTTATCAAAAAATCGGTCGACAGGTAGTTTTTAGATCATATTCCCCTTTTAGCTAATGAAATATTCCAGATACTCTAATTTAGAACTGATGCGGTGAAAATTTTTCATTAAAATGTTAAATTTAATCTTGTTTTCTTTCAAATTCGACTTTTTTTGGGTGACCTATTTCCAAGTGGCTACCTTGTTAGTTGAATCTTCAACTATTGATCTGATTGATAAGGTCAGAGTGTGGGGTCGTATCGACCCCATGTCACCCCCTTCCATTCTTAAGAAGCTAAATGTCATTTTGACCCCTCAATCTACAGACCTGTCATTACCGCACAGGGTTATTTCGACCCCATGACACCTCCTTCCATTCTTAACAAGCCAAATGACATTCGACCCTACAATCCACAGTCTGGGTCATTTCGACCCCATGACACCTCCTTCCATTCTTAATAAGCTAAATGTCATTTTGACCCCACAATCCAGTCACTACCTTACAGAGTCATTTCGACCCCATGACACCTCCTTCCATTCTTAACAAGCTAAATGTCATTTTGACCCCACAATCCAGTCTCTACCTCACAGGGTCATTTCGACCCCAGGACACCTCCTTCCATTCTTAACAAGCTAAATGTCATTTTGACCCCTCAATCCAGACCTAGTCATCGGGTCATTTCGACCCCATGACACCTCCTTCCATTCTTAACAAGCTAAATGTCATTTTGACCCCACAATCCAGTCTACCTTACAGAGTCATTTCGACCCCATGACACCTCCTTCCATTCTTAACAAGCTAAATGTCATTTTGACCCCACAATCCAGTCTCTACCTCACAGGGTCATTTCGACCCCAGGACACCTCCTTCCATTCTTAACAAGCTAAATGTCATTTTGACCCCTCAATCTACAGACCTAAGTCATTACAGCACAGGGTCATTTCGACCCCATGACACCTCCTTCCATTCTTAACAAGCTAAATGTCATTTTGACCCCACAATCCAGTCTCTACCTCACAGGGTCATTTCGACCCCAGGACACCTCCTTCCATTCTTAACAAGCTAAATGTCATTTTGACCCCACAAACCAGTCTCTACCTCATAGGATAATTTCGACCCCAGGACACCTCCTTCCATTCTTAACAAGCTAAATGTCATTTTGACCCCTCAATCTACAGACCTAAGTCATTACAGCACAGGGTCATTTCGACCCCATGACACCTCCTTCCATTCTTAACAAGCCAAATGTCATTTGACCCTACAATCCACAGTCTGGGTCATTTCGACCCCATGACACCTCCTTCCATTCTTTAGGCCAAATGTCATTTTGACCCCACTATTCCAACCCCACCCCAAAGGAATTAAATAAAAACAATAAAAGGCTTTTCAACATTTATTTTTAAGTAAATAAATCACAAGAGTTATAAAATTATTATTGAAAAAAACAATCACATTAGAAAATAGAATTATTTAAATTTCTCTTTTCTTTTCCCTGTCGAACTCTTGTGGGCTAGCCAGTAGTAAATTTTATAAATTTTTTTTTTTAATTTTTTAATGCCAAAAAACGATTTTATTTAATTTTTTTTTTGTATTTTTTATTTATTTAATTTTTTTGTATTTTATAATTTTTTTTGTTGTATTTTTTTGTATAAAAATTAAGTAATTCTGAAGAAATGTACGGATATTGTGTTAACTTGAAAAATAATTTTGAAAAAATTATTGTGATTCATCAAATTTTTATTCCATATCTGAATATGCTATACTGAAGCGACATTGTAATCTCCATTAGTCAACGTGACTTTCCTTTTTTTTCTTTTTATATTTTATGTAATTTTTTTTTTTTTTTTTCTTTTTTTCTCTGCAATAAGCTCTCAATTTTCCAAATCTTGTCAAATGACTTTTTTTAACAAATTTTTTTTTTTTCGTTTTTTCAGAAATCTTTAAACCGAAATTAACTGATATTGCTGCTGAGTTTAAATATTGAATCTAGCTGTCGGGTGTGCATCAGTGTGTGGGCGGATGCTATTATGAGGCTACGGATGTGCTCGAACTTATCTGGGTTGTAGACTGATTTGGCTGTGTTGGTGAGGTCGAAGGGTTCTGTAAAGAGAAAATGTTAAAAGCGTTCTTGTACTGTCAAGACGAACCTTCAATGCACAAGAATCTCCAATGATGTGGGTCATTTTTCATACTACGATAGTTCCTGCACTCCTCGATAGGAATCACGGATGCCAGCCGCACGGAAATCGCATACTGCATAAAACTAAAACAAAATCATTATTTGATTTCTTTTTAATTCGTTGTTTACTCAAAAGACGCGTAGTATTGGAAAAACTGCAAAAGTAACTCGCCCAACGGCTGCTTGTTTTTCGACTCGTACGGCTCTAAATCGTCGTGGATGTTTATTGAGCTGATATCGTGAGTTTTGTCAAATTTCTCTTTGTAAAGAGTTTGTAAACAAGGAAGAACTTCAGGGCTTACACCACCTTAAGAAGAAAAAAAGTTTAATTTTAATTAAAAAAATTTGAATAAGCTTACATTGTAAAAAGTGGATGACCATTAGAGCGAGCGAATAACTTGATATTGTCATATTTTTGGCGTCGTTGATGTTGTGGTGTCTAGCCCAAAGTTTGGTGATGACGATCAGAGGCCTCACACGCCAATCCACTGAAAAATTGCAAAGTCGCTAAGTAAAGAGGCACATATGGTTTACACCCCCCCCCTGGTACTTTACGCGACACATGATGACTGATGAGTGCATTATGCGAATCACAATAGGTGCCATGTGTGATGCGAGATGAGTACTTTACGCGACAGCCGTGTTGGGTACTTTACGCGACGACACCAGTGATGGTTACTTTACGCGACACCAGTGATGGTTGCTTTACGCGACACCAGTGATGGTTACCTTATGCGGCACCAGTGATGGTTACCTTACGCGACAGCCTTGTTGGCTACGTTACGCGACAGCCGTGTTGGGTACTTTACGCGACAGCCGTGTTGGGTACTTTACGCGACAGCCATGTTGGGTTCTATACTCGACAGCCAAGTTGGGTACTTTACGCGACTCCAGTGATGGTTGCTTTACGCGACACCAGTGATGGTTACCTTATGCGGCACCAGTGATGGTTACCTTACGCGACAGCCTTGTTGGGTACTTTACGCGACCACACCAGTGATGGTTACCTTACGCGACAGCCGTGTTGGGTACTTTACGCGACAGCCGTGTTGGGTACTTTATGCGACAGCCGTGTTGGGTACTTTACTCGACAGCCAAGTTGGGTAATTTACGCGACTCCAGTGATGGTTGCTTTACGCGACTCCATTGATGGTTGCTTTACGCGACAGCCGTGTTGGGTACTTTATGCGAAGCCGTGTCGGGTACTGTACGCGACAGCCATGTTGGGTACTTTACGCGACAGCCGTGTTAGGTTCTTTACTCGACAGCCAAGTTGGGTATTTTACGCGACTCCAGTGATGGGTACTTTACGCGACTCCAGTGATGGGTACTTTACGCGACTCCAGTGATGGGTACTTTACGCGACAGCCTTGTTGGATACTTTATGCGAAAGCCGTGTTGGGTACTTTACACGACAGCCGTGTTGGGTAATTTACTCGACAGCTAAGTTGGGTACTTTATGGGACACCAGTGATGGGTACTTTACGAGACAGCCTTGTGGGGTACTTTACGTGACAGCCATGAGTGGGTACTTTACGCGATGCATGATGGGGACTTTACGTCGCACATGATATGTACTTTATGCGATGCGTGATGGAGAAGGACAAAATTGAAATGAAAATTTAAAATTACTTTGACCATAGCAGTATAAAAGATGAGTGTTTCTTATTCCGACCGAATTGTTGCAGTTGAGATCGACATGAAGGCCACGTTTGATGTCCCAAAATTTCAAAAGCGGCACTTTCGCCTGTATCAGTTTCAACCTCTCGATGTGCTCGACTTCTTCAAGAACGTGATAGATTTCGCTAAGGTAGCCCATCGCTTCGGTCCTTTGGTCGACTTCTGCATGCCTTATCAGCAAGCACATGTCGACATCGCTATCATCGACTCCAAACCCGGTCATCGTCGATCCGACCAAATACAAACCGTATTTGGGATAATTAAGCTTTAAAGATAAAATATAAACTTGTATAATTTAAAATAATCGATTACTTTGATGTGTACCAGCAGCCATTTCCAGAGCCACATCTTTCTTCTGTACATCTCCTCTGTTTGCTGGTTCATCACAAGCATGTTCCACATGGACAAAGAAAGCTATGTTTGATTAGTGGATCGCTAATTTTCAGTTGCTTTTTTTTATTTAGTTATCGACGTACTTACTTTATCCCATATTGAGCCACACGTGAGGCTATTGGGTGTATCTTTGGCGACCATAAACTGAGCCCTGAGGAGGAAGTGATCAGGTGCTGTATGTAAGGGAGGAACGGCACTAAAATTAATAAAACTAATATAAATTAGATTGGATTTTTAGTTATTCAATATTTTACTTGTGAGGAAAAGGAGCTGGAATGTTGACCATTAGACTATTCATACGGCGTGCTCTGAATCCATTGTGGGGAGTAGTGCGCGGATAGTTGTTGTTTAGATGTCGTTTGTAATTATTCGCATCATTTCTTTTGTCGTTCCGTTGTTGAACTTTAGCTCCATGTAAGCCATGATTGTATTCATCATGTTTCCTAAAAAAAATTTCAGAAATTTTTTTTTTTTAAGCGAAATCTTACAAGCCAGTTTTAGAGTCACAGCTACTTGACTTGTCGCTTGAATCGTCCTTAAATTCAGTCTTCTTTTTTACATAATTACGCGAGGCTCGGGCCCCATTTTGAAAAGGCCCTTCGGTCACGTTAGCCGAACATGGCGCAGAAAAAACTTGATTCGACCTGTCAAAAAATGTTGAAAACCTTCAATCTCGAAAAACACTTTACAAGTTGTCGAAGTATTTTAATTGGAGATCATGCAAAAATATTAATTCAGAAGACATAAAACAATACAAAAAATTTTATTTCAGTTGTTGGGTATAAATTATTTTTTAAATAAGGTGTTTTTCTATTTTTATTTATTTAAGATTTTTTTTCTGATTTGAAGGTTAGAGTTCAAAGGTTAGGATCTTAACCTTGTGATAATGAGTCTCCTTGGATTTCAAAGGTCGTGATGGGTGATAGCAGATGAAATTTTATCATCTCAAGTCATATTTTAAATCTAATTTAGTGTAATTCACCTGACAAAATTGTTAAGTTGAAATTATACCTTTTAGATTTTCCATTTCTCGAGTTTGATCCGTTGGTTTTGCAGGTATTGTAAAATGTTTTTCCGTTTTGCGATGGGTTGAGGAAATGTTTGGTTGAGGAAGCGTAGGAGAAGTTGATGACGCCGTGCGGAATGAAAAGATCCTTTCTCTGAGTGTAGTCGCCGTCCGCGGTGCGTGTCGCTGTCACATCTCCGGACGAGCTCAGCGGTCGACTCTCGCCAATTGTCGACTGCGAGTGTGAATTCGAGTACATTGCATTGTACATGAGTGCGCCTTTTTTTTCTTCTACAAACAACCTTCATCCCCATCTATTTAAATAAAAAAACGCAAAATACCCTCGATTTCACCAACTGCTGAACATAACGGATTATCGACAGGAAAGTACTCAAACTACAAAACTGTTTTCTGTTCTAAAAAAAATAAACAATAATTTAACCAAAAAACCGAAAGAAGAAAATGTTTTTAAGTTTTTGATTAGTAAAACACAAATGTACTTTTTTGTGTTTTTTTCGTTATATGAGGCAAAGCCAAAACCAAAATAGAAAAAAAATTGGATAATCCAGGTGTTTCTTTAAAAATTTAACTTAAATCGAATTTCCACTTAATTCGAAGCGAATTTCCATAATAAATTGAACACAAACATAAAAACTAGTTTATTTACAAAAATTATTACTGATTTCATTTCAATATTTTGTAATTTTTGAAGTCGGAATAATAAAAAGCGCACTTACTGTGTTGGGGTGTAAGAATAAAAAAAAATGGAGGGTGATAAGGGGCGGTTGGGGAAGATTAAACGGTTTTTCTGATTTAACCGCTAAACGCTTTAAGCGCATTCTGTCAAGGAATGTGATTGGCCGAATAACGTGGTAAGCCTAAATGGTTTCAGGTTTAAATTTAAAAAATGAAAAGCGTGAAATTGTTGTCATTTTTAACTTTTTCGTGTTTTAACACACAAACGTGCTCATCTTCAATGCACTCTTTTATGCAATATGGAATTTTCTAAGCTTCCTGGAGGCCCACGGACTAGAAATTTGGCACAGCCCAGGGGCGGATCCAGCCCGTGGCAAAAAAAAAAAAAAAAAAAAAAAAAAAAAAAAAAAAAAAAAAAAAAAAACAGCGAGAGAGATAGGGGAGTAAAATTTTCGTCTGAAAACTTCGAAATCGATGTTTTAAGAGTAAAATTTTCGTCTTAAAACTTCGAAATCGAGGTTTTAAGAGTAAAATTTTCGTCTTAAAACTTCGAAATCGTTAATTAAGACACGTTAATGAAGACAATGAAAAAATTAACAAGGCAAAAAATTAAAAAAATTAAAGCCAATTATTGGTTAAAATAAAAAACTTTAAAATCAGGGTTTTAGGAGCCAAATTTTCGTCAAAAACCTTAAAATCAAAATTTACAAAGCAACATTTTTCCTCCAAAACCTCAAATTTAAGGTTTTAAGAGACATTTTTCCGTCATAAGCTTTAAAATTGACTTTTAAGAGACACTTAATTTTCGACGAAAATCCTCAAAATCATCTCTCTTTCGTCGAAAACCTTAAAATTTATATTATTTGAGAACCAATCTTTCATCAAAAACCTCAAAATCAACGTTTTATAAAGCCAAATTTTTGGCAAAGACCTCAAACTTAACGTTTTTAGAGATAATTTTCGTTAAAAAACCTCAAAATCAACGTTTCAAGAGACAATTTTTCGTCAAAAACATCAAAATCAACGTTTTAGGATCCTTTTAAAGTTTAAGTTTAAAACTTTTTTTAGGTCCGCCCCCTCCGGACAAATTCCTGGATCCACCTCTGGGCCACAGCTCTTCTTTAAGGAACAAGAAGACCCCTAAGAATATTAAGTAGATGGGTCCATAGGAAGCTGAGAAAACTCCAATTGTCCTTTGTTAGCAAATCAAAAGGTAGCTCGAAGAAAAATTTTTTTTTTGGAAAACCCCCCAAAAATACAAAATCTCAAGTTGAATAAAAAAGTGATGAAATATCATGAGTAAAATTTTTAAAACGTCTCGTATGTAGTACTTTTAGCTGATTTCCAAAGGAAAATAAGGTTTTAAATTTTAATTATCGTTTAAATTAATTAAAAATAATTAATAACATAACGAAAACATACCTTTTAACATGTGGATTTGTTTAAAAGGCCTTTCGAATGAAAACGGGACGAACTCCTAGTTGAGAATTCCATAGAAAAAGGTGATGAATCTTCCTGCAAAATTCTATCTTGTTTCATTATTCTTTGGACAGGATTATCGAATGGGTATTAAAAATAATTTGTTTACAAACTGGCGAGTTGATTTTAAAATTATTTACTATTTCTACATTAACATCTGACGTTATTTTTGAAGAAATTTAGCCAAGTACTTTCACTAGGCTGGGGACTAGGGGCGGGCGACCAGGGTACACCCTATCGGACTTTAATCATTTTTTGACGAGAAAGATATCTCTTTGGTGGACTTTGATCCTTTCTTAAAGAAAATTATTATATCATCATCTGTTTCCGAGGAGAGTAGGGAAAGTGATGGGAGGGCGGGATTTTGTAGGCAAAAGCCCAATTTTATGTAAACGTTGACCCTTATGACTTCTTAGGTGGACTGTCTGGACATACCCAGACTTAACTTACTCTAAACATCCCCCCTTCCTTCCAGGGTTCATCTTCAAGTACCAGCACCTCAGGGACGATTTCTTACTTAAGCCTCCAATGTGTGCAGATTGTGATGAAGAATATTTTAGCAAAATGTCCAATCAAAAATTTGATGTCTTTTCGTTTTGATTAAACAATAAATAGATTAAAGCCCATTTTGAGATGATCTAGGACTGAGCAATCAATGCTGCCAATATGACCTTGAAAGATTTCAAAGCCAGCAATGTTGCCAACTGTCGAGTTTGTTGAAAACATGAAACAATGCAATGCCCATTGGATATGACAAAGTAACATTGAATTTTAAGGCTTTATTTAATAAAAAAGAACGCAATAAATTTCAAATGTTGCTTTACTACATAAAAATTACAATATTTACAAAAATAAAAAGTAAAATTTCATAAAAATTAGAAAAAAAATTTAGTTGGCAGTCTCGCAAGCGTCGATCCAGTCGTTATAAACATCGATCGGTTCCGACAAAAAGTTTATCGTCGTCTGAAAGTCTTCCAGGCATACCCGACAAGTGATTTTTGCCGTGTTTCTTCGTTTGTCCCTTAAAAATAAAATAGTTAAAATAGCTTTCTTCTTGTGGAAATGCATGCATCCAGGGGCGGACTGGGACCTTAGGGTGTGGGTGGGTTTTCAGTTAAGGGGGCGCCCGGATGGTAGGGGGGGGGGGGGGCAAAAAATTTTAACAGAAAATTGGCTTTTAGAAAAATATATTAGGCAAAAACAGAGGTTCCTAAACTTTTTCACAGTGCGCCCCCCTTTTAAACAAATTAAATCCTTTGCCCCCCCCCCCAAAAGTTTTAAATGTTAACTTTGAGGTTTTTGGATGAAATTTGGGTTTTAAAATGATGATTTTGATGTTTTTGATTAAAGAAATTGCACTTAAAACATTGATTTTAAGATCTTTTGACAAAAATATTTGCTCTTATAATCATGATTTTTAAGTTTTTGACAAAAAATTGTCAATTTAAAGTTGATTTTGAGGTTTTTTTTAACGAAAATTAAGCATCATAAATGTTGATGTCGAGGTTTTTGGACGAAAATTTGGGCTTTTTAAATGTCGATTTTGAGATTTTTTGACAAAAATTGGTGTTAAAACCATGATTTGGAGGTTTTTGACGAAAAATTGTCAATTTAAAATTGATTTTGAGGTTTTTGGACGAAAATTAGGCAATTACATATAAATGTTGATTTCGAGGTTTTTTGACGAAAATTTGGCTTTATAAATGTAAGTTGAATATGAGGTTTTTTGACCAAAATTAGGCTATAAAAATGTTGATTTTGAGGTTTTTGACGAAAATTTGGCTTTTTAAATGTTGATGTCGAGGTTTTTGACAAACGAAATTGCACTTAAAACGTTGATTTTGAGATTTTTTGACAAAAATTGGTCTTACAAACATGATTTCGAGGACGGGTTCTGTCCACCCCCCCCCCCCCCCCGGGGCCAGTCCGCCCCTGGGAGCTACCACAATGCATAATGGATGCTACAGAATTGAATGATGTTAGCCAGTGGAATGATGGGAGCCAGTGGAATGAATGATGGGAGCCAGCGGAATGAATGATGGGAGCCAGTACAATGCATGATAGGAGCTACCCCAATGGATGTCGAAAAAAAAAACCAACATTTTGACTTCGCAAGATTTCTCGTGATTGCAGAAAGGGCAGTTGAACTGAATGTCTAATGGTTCGATCGCTTTTCGTTTTGGCGGCGGCTTTCTTTTACTTTTCCTTCGTCCCATAGCTTATGCTAAAAAAAATTCAAGTTTGTAGATGCAATAAAATAAAAACTTACGAATCCTCAAAATTTAAACAAAAATAAGTTATCGTCTATTCAAGACGCACAAAACGCGGTAAAAGTCGGCTTTTTTTATTTTGTAAACAAAATTTGTGTAAACTAACCTTCTTAATGGGAAACAATGATGGTTAAAGAGCTAGGAATCTAGGATCAACCTTGAGCTAGGATCAGTGATTAACTGATCTTTCCAAAAAGAAGAAGGTTAATGTTAGGTTTTTGTCCACGACTGTGTCAAAAAATTTTCACTTTTCATCAAAATGGACATAACAGACAACTTTCGTAAGTGTATCAGCTTAAAAAGAGAAAATGACAAAAAGCTGGGGATCAATCGTCCCATATTCGCCAAACGTAAAGGTTCCGAAAACATGAAAAAATACAAAAACCTTCTGGCAGAAATTTCAAGCCTCAAGGAATTCCTCCTCGAACACAGAAAAGCATATTTGAACCTCTCTCCAGATTTCGTGAAATCAGAAATGAGTCAAATGAGCGAAGCGGAACGCGATAGGATAGACTCAGAGGCGCAGCATATTTTAAAAACTTGCTCGCAGCTAATACAAAGTTATAAACATGATCTTTATAATATAGAGAACCAAAATCAAGAAGTTGAAAACAATTTGGCTATAGTTGAAGTCATAGAAGCGTATTTGAGGTCCGTTTGTAAAATTTATACTGAGCAAAAAGCGATTCGAGTTAAGTGGACGTTGGAAGTTGAAAAGTTGGCGAAACTGGAAGAAAAAGTTAGCCGGAATAGCAATAATTGGATTTTGAACGAAGATGTCAATGAGATACAGCAGACACCGTATGCCTTCGCAGATGACGACTTTACCGAAGAAGAGATGCAGATGTTCGAAATGGAAAACCAGCAGCTCTACAGCGATTTGAACAGTTTGACCGATGAAGTGAAAGCGATTCAGTCGAAGGTTATCAAAATCGCTGAACTCCAAGAAGTTTTTACCGACAAGGTCCTCGAGCAGAATGAAGAGATCGAGCGGATTTCGTCGACTTTGGTTGGAACGACCGAAAACGTCAAAGACGCCAATACTCAGATTCGCCAAGCGATTCAAAACAATGCGAGCTTTCGTGTTTACGTACTATTTTTTATTTTAGTCATGTCTTTTTCGCTACTTTTTCTCGACTGGTACAACGACTGATATCTATATAATAATAAATTTTTAAAATTTAAATTTGTTTTATTTCGGGGGCCTCTATCTTAAGCCGAGATTGGCATATAGATGGTTGACCCCTCCAGTCATACCTATTCACCAAATAAGTGTTGAAAAATGATCATAATTAGACCAAAGGGGCTCTTTTTCATCCAAAAACGTTGAAAACTTGACTAAGAAGTGTCTAAGTATCTTGTAGAAAAGGTTCAAAATATGAATGAAGGGCTCTTCCTCATGTAAAAAACTTCAAAATCAGCCTAAGAAGGGTCTTTCTCAATGAAAAAGGTTCAAAATCTGAATAAATGGGCTCTTCCTCATCTAAAAAGTATTAAAAATCAGCCTAAGAAGGGTATTTTTCAATGAAAAAGGTTCAAAATCTGACTAACAGGGCCCTTCCTCATCTAAAAAACCTTTAAAATCAGCCTAAGAAGAGTCTTTCTCTATGAAAAAGGATCAAAATCTGACTAAAAGGGCTCTTCCTCATCTATAAAACCTTAAAAATCAGCCCAAGAAGGGCCTTTCTCAATAAAAAAGGTTCTTTGTCAAAAAAAAAAAAAAAAAAATCTCAGTATCTTGTCAGAAAGGTTCAAAATCTGACTAAAAGGGCTCTTCCTCTTCTAAAAATACCTTAAAAATCAGCCAGAGAAGGGTCTTTCTCTATGAAAAAGGTTCAAAATCTGACTAAAAGGGCTCTTCCTCATTTAAAAAATCAGCCCAAGAAGGGCCTTTCTCAATGAAAAAGGTTCAAAATCTGACTAAAAGGGCTCTTCTTCATCTAAAAAACCTTCAAAATCAGCCTAAAAAGGGTCTTTCTCTATGAAAAAGGTTTAAAATCTGACTAACAGGGCTCTTCCTCATTTAAAAAACCTTAAAAATCAGCCCAAGAAGGGCCTTTCTCAATGAAAAAGGTTCAAAATCTGACTAAAAGGGCTCTTCTTCATCTAAAAAACCTTCAAAATCAGCCTAAAAAGGGTCTTTCTCTATGAAAAAGGATCAAAATCTGACTAAAAGGGCTCTTCCTCATCTAAAAAACCTTAAAAATCAGCCCAAGAAGGGCCTTTCTCAATGAAAAAGGTTCAAAATCTGAATAAAAGGGCTCTTCCTCATCTAAAAAACCTTAAAAATCAGCCTAAAAAGGGTCTTTCTCTATAAAAAAAAGGTTCAAAATCTGATTTAAAGGGCTCTTCCTCATTTAAAAAACCTTAAAAATCAGCCCAAGAAGGGCCTTTCTCAATGAAAAAGGATCAAAATCTGACTAAAAGGGCTCTTCCTCATCTAAAAAACCTTAAAAATCAGCCTAAGAAGAGTCTTTCTCTATGAAAAAGGTTCTTTGTCAAAAAAGAAGACGAATATTGAAATTGGGATAGGGACTACATGAATAGCAAAGTTTGTTGCTGAGGAAGTAAAAGGAGTAAAGGACGAGAAAAGGAGCTTTTTCTATTAAATGCAACCGGTTCTTACTTTTTTTTTTCGTTTAGTATTAAAGAAGTTTTTTAGATTGGTTTAGCCAATCTAATCCGCATTTCCTTACGGTAAGTAGTGCCCTGGAATGAAACTCGAACGCCCAGGTAATGGTGGGGGGAGGTGAGGGAGGGGAGGTTGGGGCTTTAAAAGCGGGTGGGCGGAGGTGAGGCAATAAGCAACTAATTAAACCTCCGACGGGAGTTCAATATCAATCGGTCTTCCGTAATGAATTTGTCTTTGATGATAAACCTTTTGCCTCCCACCTCGCCCGTTTCCGAACCCGCAAAACCAGCTCAAACGTTTCGAATTCGTTGTTTCATTACCTTTTCAAGCATGATAAAACATCGACTTATCGTCTTTTGGTTTTTGGGAGAACCTTTATGGGGATGACCAGGGTCCAGACAGGGTCGGAGAGGTAAAATTTACCGGCCCGGAAAAAGCAGTCTTAAAATAGCTAAATAAGAGTCTCTTATGTCCAAAAAAGATGAAAAATCATGCTAGAAAGGCCCTTTTTAGTCGTAAAGAAACAAAATGTAGTCAAAAGAGCCCCTAATCTCCAAAAATTGAGGTAAGAAGGGCCCTTAGTGTCCAGAAATCGAGGTAAGAAGGGCCCCTGGTGTCCAAAAATCAATTTAAAAAGGACCTCTAGTGCTCAAAAAGGTCTAAAATAAGTCTAAAAAGGCCCTTTTTTGGTCGTTGAGCAACCAACTCTAGTTAAGAAGGACCCTAGTGTCCAAAAAGGATCAAAATTATAGCTAAAAAGGGACTTTTTAGTCGTAAATGAACAAAAGCTATTCAAAAGAGCTTTTAGTCTCCAAAAATCGAGGTAAAAAGGGCCCCTAGTGTCCAAAAATCAAGGTTAAAAGGGCCTCTAGTGCTAAAAAAGGTTCAAAAATCAGGCTAAAAAGGGCCTTTTTTGTCGTTGAGCAACAAAATATAGTTAAGAGGGCCCCTGGTGTCCAAAAAGGTTCAAAAATCTAGTTAAAAAGGGACTTTTTGGTCGTAAAAGAACAAAAGCTTGTCAAAAGATCCCCTGATCTCCAAAAATCGACGTAAAAAGGGCCCCTGGTGTCCAAAAATCAAGGTTCTAAGGGCCTCTAGTGCTAAAAAAGGTTCAAAAATCAAGCTTTTTGGTCGTAAAAGAACAAAAGCTAGTCAAAAGATCCCCTGATATCCAAAAATCGACGTAAAAAGGGCCCCTAGTGTCCAAAAATCAAGGTTAAAAGGGTCTCTAGTGCTAAAAAAGGTTCAAAAATCAAGCTAAAAATGGCCTTTTTTTGTCGTTGAGCAACAAAATTTAGTTAAGAAGGCCCCTAGTGTTCAAAAGGGACCAAAAATCTAGCTAAAAAGGGACTTTTTTTGTCGTAAAGGAAAAAAAGCTAGTCAAAAGAGACCCTAATCTCCAAAAATCGAGGTAAAATGGGCTCCTAGTGTCTAAATAGGATCAAAAATCAAGCTAAAAGTTGCTTTTTAGTCGTAAAGGAACAAAATGTAGCCAAAAGAGCCCCTAATCTCCAAAAATCGAGGTAAAAAGGGCCCCTAGTGACCAAAAAGGATCAAAAACCAAGCTAAAAAGGGCCTGAGCTGTTCACTCCTTTTCACTGCTCCTTGTATCTGTTCCGAAAATGTTCCAAATTCAAATTTCCATAAATTCTTTTATCTTCTATTTTATTTCTTTTATTTTTCCACAATCATCAGTTTATACAATAATTTTTTTAAAAACAACCAATCCACAGATTCCACTGCCTTTTTGTTATCAATATTGCCAGGTTAGACAAGTAAGGAGGTTACAAATTTATCACTTTGTTAAGTTTTTTAAATTTCTCCATGGATTTTCACTCAACTAACGATTTTTTAACAAATTAAGATATGAATACAAGAACGACGCTTAAAATCGACGTTTGGAAAGGGGACTGGGGCCTCCCTTCCATCGATTTGGACTCCCTCAGATTTATGGTATTCGCTTTTCATGTTTATTTCTTACTCGGTCGCTAATCTTTCCTTCCAGACATACATCAAATTCAGCGGTCTCGAGATCGACTTGAATGCGACGAACAATCCGTTTTGGGCCCCTGGAGGGAAGCTCCCTGTCGTACACACAGCTAAAGAGAAGATCACCGATTTTGATGAATTGATCAAGTACATCACTGAGAAAAGGGTAACCAGGTCTTTTATATTCGGATGACCAGCCTAGCCAGTGCCTTTGCAGTCATTATTGATATCAGCATTGAGGTCTCAAATAAGCAACCAGGGAATCATAGCAACCAATGACATTGCTGCACCATTCCCATAATAACCTCATGCATACAGTCATAGTGGCATAGGCTGGCTGTAATGATACAGTAGCTGCCCAAACACCATATTGCCAACTAAAGTATTTTGAACAAACTCTACTAATAGTCCAGTCTACAGTGCAGTTTGGAGGCCCCTATCCTGCAAAAGATGATGTAAAAGATTTTGTTTTAAATGGTTCATTTGGATCCCAATAACATGTTTTCAAAGAGCGCCTATAAATGTGGTCCCAACACAACTTTTGGAAGCCAAAAAACCTCGAATTTTTTCAGTTTTCTGCATATAACTCAAAAACGGGACATATTATGTGGAAAACACCTTAATAGTAAATTAAAGAAGACAAAATTCTGCGTCAACTAAAAAAAATGTTTGCTAAAATTGGTCCAATAGACCAGAGGTTCCCAAACTGGGGGGCGTACGCTGTCCCCAGGAGAGGCGTGGGAAAGCTCAAGATTTTGCAAATATCCCCAAAAGTTCGTGAAAAACCTCAAAATCAACATTTGTAAAGCCTAATTAACCTCGAAATCAACATTTATGAAGCCTAATTTTCGTCCGAAAACCTCCAAATCGACATTTAAAAAGCCAAATTTTCGTGAAAAACCTCAAAATCAACATTTTCAAAGCCTAATTTTCGTGAAAAACCTCAAAATCAACATTTATAAAGCCAAATTTTCGTGAAAAACCTTAAAATCAACATTTGTAAAGCCTAATTTTGGTCAAAAAACCTCGAAATCAACATTTATAAAGCATAATTTTCGTAAAACCTCGAAATCAACATAATATATAAAGCCAAATTTTCTTGAAAACCCTCAAAATCAACATTTGTAAAGTCTAATTTTGGTCAAAAAACTTTGAAATCAACATTTATAAAGCCTAATTTTCGTAAAACCTCGAAATCAACATTTATAAAACCAAATTTTCGTTAAAAACCTCACAATCAACATTTGCAAACGCCAATTATGAGGCTTAATTTTCGTGAAAAACCTCAAAATCAAGCCAAATTTTCGTGAAAAACCTCAAAATCAACATTTGTAAAGCCTAATTTTGGTCAAAAAACCTCGAAATCAACATTTATAAAGCCTAATTTTCGTAAAACCTCGAAATCAACATTTATAAAACCAAATTTTCGTGAAAAACCTCACAATCAACATTTGCAAAGCCCAATTTTGGTCTAAAAACCTCGAAATCAACAAATATTATGCCTAATTTTCGTGAAAAACCTCAAAATCAACATTTTTAAAGCCAAACTTTCGTGAAAAACCTCAAAATCAACATTTATAAAGCCAAATTTTCGTCAAAAACCTCAAAATCAACATTTATAAATGCCTTATTTTTGTCAAAAAACCTCGAAATCAACATATATAAAGCCAAATTGTGTCAAAAAACCTCAAAATCAACATTTAAAAAGCCAAATTTTCGTAAGAAACCTCAAAATCAACATTTGTAAAGCCTAATTTTGGTCAAAAAAACCTCGAAATCAACAATTATGAAGCCTAATTTTCGTCTTAAAAAAACCCCTCAAAATCAACATTTATAAAGCCAAATTTTCGTGAAAAACCTCAAAATCAACATTTTTAAAGCCTAATTTTGGTCAAAAAACCTCGAAATCAACATTTGTAAAGCCTAATTTTGGTCAAAAAAACCTCGAAATCAACATATATAAAGCCAAATTTGTGTCAAAAAACCTCAAAATCAACATTTAAAAAGCCAAATTTTCGTAAGAAACCTCAAAATCAACATTTGCAAAGCCTAATTTTCGTCAAAAAATCTCAAAATCAACGTTTTAAGTGCAATTTATTTTGTCAAAAATATCAAAATCAACGTTTTAAGTGCAATTTATTTTGTCAAAAACCTCAAAATCAACATTTTAAAACCCAAATAGTTAACATTCAGAACATTTGGGGGGCGCAAGGGTTTTCATTTGTTTAAAAGTACTGTGAAAAAGTTTGGTAACCTCTGCAATAAACCATTAATGGTCATGTTTAGGACCATTAGGTAGTTCTAAATTCAAGTTTTCATCACCCCACTCGTAAATTGTTTAATTTGTTTAATTATCTTTGATTTTCAGAATTGCAACCCAGACAATGACCTGAATTCGAAGCAAAAAGCCGAAATTGATGCTTGGACGCAACTTTTGCACGAAAAGCTCTACCCTGCATTGCAATTCATTTGGTAAAACATGAAATTCGGTTTTCCCATAATTTACTAATTTTAGGTGGGTCGACAAAAAAAATTGTAATACTCTTACCAGACCATGGTACGGCAAAGCAATACCATTCCCATTTAGCTTTTACTATCCTGGAAAAATGGCACAAAAAGCCCAGGAAAAAATCTCATCACTCTACGAATATACAGACTCGGAAGAAGAAATTGAAAAAAAGGTGTTTTTTTCTATTTTATTTTATTTTTAACCTTTTTTTTAGTTAATTAATTCCGCTGAAAGATGTCTGACGCTTTTATCGACTAGATTGGGCCACGAAGATTTCATGTTTGGCTCACATCCTAAGTCGATAGATGCGACTTTGTTTGCTTATTTGGCTCCACTTTTGAAAGCTCCTTTTCAAACTAAAGTACTTCAGAATCACCTAAAATCTTGTACGAATCTTCACAAATACGTCACAAGGATCAATCAAAGATATTACTCGACTTCCTACCATGGTAAAAATTGTTGAAAAATATGTTTTAGATTTAAAATTTTTTTTAGACTTTGAAAATAAAATAAAAGAAGAACTCAAAACGCATAAAGATACCGATCTGGATTTTCCGAATAAAAAGCGAAACCAGTTTTTCGCCATCGTATTCGCCTCTTTTGCTATGATTGCTTATGCCTTCCATACCGGGATAATTGAGGTTCGTTGATATTTTTAAACAGGGTGGCTGCCAAATCTTCCTTTTGTACCCAATGGAACCTTTTGCCCCCACCTACCCTATTGGGTGGCAGCTACCCTTTTTGATCATTTTTAAATAAAAAGTGGTTTATCATTTTAGGTAACATATTATTACTATTAAAACACGAAAACAAAATTAGTACATATTACAATAAAATTTATTTAAACTATTTTAAAAATTTTATTTATGATTTTCTTGCTTTTTTTGTATTTGTCTAATGCTATGTCTTACTATTTTCGCATCCTGACTTAATGAAAAACTAAAGAGTACCCAAATTATTTTACCTCCAGGGAAAGCACTCGGGTAATAAAAAGCAACTGAAGAAATTTTGTTTTTAAAATAAATTATTTTGTGTATTTCAGAAAGAGCCAGAAGGAAAGTTGCGAGAAGGCGGTCAATACAACAATGAAACGGTGAATGAAGGCTAGTCATGCTGCTTTACCACAAATCCTATAAAATTCAAAATAGTCAAATTTGTGTATATTGCAAGGACTTTATTATTAAAGAATTCTTTATAAAGTTGCAATTCTGAAAATTATAAGATTATAAAATTATAACCTAAAATAAGCCGTGGTTTTTTGACAAAAATAAGGCATTTATAAATGTTGATTTTGAGGTTTTTGACGAAAATTTGGCTTTATAAATGTTGATTTTGAGGTTTTTCACGAAAGTTTGGCTTTAAAAATGTTGATTTTGAGGTTTTTCACGAAAATTAGGCATAATATTTGTTGATTTCGAGGTTTTTAGACCAAAATTGGGCTTTGCAAATGTTGATTGTGAGGTTTTTCACGAAAATTTGGTTTTATAAATGTTGATTTCGAGGTTTTACGAAAATTAGGCTTTATAAATGTTGATTTCGAGGTTTTTTGACCAAAATTAGGCTTTACAAATGTTGATTTTGAGGTTTTTCACGAAAATTTGGCTTGATTTTGAGGTTTTTCACGAAAATTAAGCCTCATAATTGGCGTTTGCAAATGTTGATTGTGAGGTTTTTAACGAAAATTTGGTTTTATAAATGTTGATTTCGAGGTTTTACGAAAATTAGGCTTTATAAATGTTGATTTCAAAGTTTTTTGACCAAAATTAGACTTTCCAAATGTTGATTTTGAGGGTTTTCAAGAAAATTTGGCTTTATATATTATGTTGATTTCGAGGTTTTACGAAAATTATGCTTTATAAATGTTGATTTCGAGGTTTTTTGACCAAAATTAGGCTTTACAAATGTTGATTTTAAGGTTTTTCACGAAAATTTGGCTTTATAAATGTTGATTTTGAGGTTTTTCACGAAAATTAGGCTTTGAAAATGTTGATTTTGAGGTTTTTGACGAAAATTTGGCTCGTGAAACCTTTGATTTTGATGTTTTTGGACGAAAATTGGGCTTTACAAATGTTGATTTTGAAATTTTTGACAAAAAAAGGCTCTTAAAACTTTAATTTTGAGGTTTTAGGACGAAAATTGGGCTTCACAAATGTTAATTTTGATGTTTTTGGACGAAAATTGGGCTTTACAAATGTTGATTTTGATGTTTTTGGACGAAAATTGGGCTTTACAAATGTTGATTTTGATGTTTTTGGACGAAAATTGGGCTTTACAAATGTTGATTTTGAGTTTTATGACGAAAATTTGGCTCTTAAAACCTTGGTTTGGAAATTTTTGAAGAAAAAGGCTCTTGTAACTTAAATTTTGAGGTTTTTGGACGAAAATTGGGCTTCACAAAAGGTAAATTTTGAGGTTTTTGGACGAAAATTTGGCTCCTAAAACCTCGATTTTGAGGTTTTTGAAGAAAAATTGGCTCTTAAAATGTCGATTTTAAGGTTTTTGATCCGTTTTGACCAATAACAACGGCTGTAAATGGACTAACCTCTAAAATGATGTCGAGTGGAGGAGTTATTTTAGCTGTGACAGGCAAGGAAAGAGAATCGACGATGATAAAACGGACGAAATCCATCACAAACTTGTGCGCCGGATGGTTAGCGACGTTTTCGTGGCTTTCGACTTCCTTAGTGTCCGATTGGAAAACCTAAAAGAAACATTTTTCGCCTTCCATTTTATATTTGAGCGCAAAAATCAAACCTCGTCAGCAGGAGTGGGCGGCTCGCTCGCCATCGGGAAAAGCGTATTCGCCAAAGCAGTCAGAACGTCCTGACTCATAAAAACCGACATAAGATGCGGATTACTATGATAGACTAAAAATAAAAACTGAATTATGTTCACAGCGTAGTGGACACGATCTTCAGACTCAGATCTGAAAATAAAACATTAAGAGGACACAATTAAAACGTGAAAAATCAAATGTTTAGAGTATGGTTATGGTTTATAAGCACCAACTGACCAATCAGAAGCCCTAAACAATGTTTAGCTTCTTCTCTTGACCAATCGGAGGCTTAGAAACAACTCCTGGCCAATCAGAGGCTCTAAATGATGTTTAGGTTCATCTCTTGACCAATCAGAGGCCCTAAACTATGTTTAGGTTCATCCCTTGACCAATCAGAGGCTTAGCATTTATAGACTCACGTTTTATGATTGCTCAATAGCACTCGAACCATAGACAACATGACGGTGACGGCTTCTGCGCAAAGTTGAATTTTCCCCATAACACTCGACATGGGTTGGTTGGCGGGTACGCCGAATAAAAGGCTCCAAGCATTTAAAAGATCGAGTTTCGAGTCGGGAGGTAACAATTTGACAGGTTGCCCCATCATGAGGGCCATTAACAAGAAATAGATTTGAGAGACGTCGACGTGATTTTGAAGAAGCCATGTAAGCTGCTGGAAACCGGGGACGCCAGCGTTTTCAATTCTAGATTCCCTTTTTGGTATCGAAGATCCCAACTGACATCCGGCGAGTACGACTCCCATGCGGTTCTGCAGAACCAAATCCGCGACGTGAAGCCATCCTCCGCAACTCGCGCCGTCCTTGAATTTGACCATCAAACCAGGCACGGAACACAAAACGACCAAAATCCGAAGACCCCAGACGACAGTCGTAGAATGAAGCTGCGGCTGCATGAACAGAAGAGGCCAGTCCATCCCCAAAACTTGAGCAATCTCTTCACAAAAGCTAAAACAAAAAAACCAATAAGCAATATTGTCGACATAACTCAATACCTGACGTTAACAGCATTTCGAGGCGTAAACAACAAACTATGCAAAAGTTGAAGACATCGATTTCTAAGAATGATCGAACCCGCTCCTTCACTGTTGTCGATCTCAATCTGATCTGCATGATCAAACGAATTCCCCGATGCAGCCAAAGATGGCTCTTTTAGCGTAATCACTTTTTCAGATCCGAACGTATTGCAAGGAAGAGTCGATATGATAAATTGTCCAAAACTAAAACAAAAAGTAAGATATTTGATTGACGATTGTTGTACTTACGCTAAAAGATCGTTAGCATCAGGCTGAGCTAAAAGTAGCGCACCCAGTAGCGTGAGCATTAAGTCGCGAGTCGGATTGCTAGCGACTGCAGGTAAAATGTAAAGAAGTCGCTGAATAAGCCTCATTTGTCTGATTAAATTGATATTGCATTTTTTTTCACTGGATTCTGCGACTAGTTCGTAAAGGTGTTCGAAGAGACTTCGCTGGAGATCGCCGGGAGCTTCGTGCCAAACTTCGATGTCGCAGAGGAGGTCTTGGAATGCCATTATGTTAGGAATAGATGAACTTTCTCTTCCGCTGTCGACTGTTCCGACTAAGCTGAATATGAGGTGAAGTATGTGGCTGTTTAGGATTTGCTTCTTCCTTCTGAGGAGCATCGCCAATGTCTGGTAGGCGCGACGGCGGTCCATTTCGGACTGCGCTACTCGGTCCGATTTGACGACGCAGACTAATGCTTTGACGCCGGCGTAGAGGCTTTCGACGTCCTGCGCCATCGAAATCAAGCCGAGAAGAACCGAACAACCGCCAACGTTGTCTATGATTTTCGAAACCGGCCTTGGCGTGAAAACCCGAACTCCAAGATAACCGACGACTACGCCTCCCAACGAACGTGCTGCGCCGCACAAATGTCCGGCTGCGTTGTGCAAAACCCGAATCGGCGTCGCATTCTCATGTGATGACATACCAACCTTAAAACAATGCATAAAAAATAAAACAGATTAATCATTTTACCTGTTTTGCTATCGATTTGTTATCAGCACGGCTGTAGAGTTTACGTATTTTGGCAAGTGTCAAGTGCGAAACAGCTTTAGCGTTTAATGTAAAAACGATTTTTTCTTCAGCGACTAGCGGTTGTGTCATTGGTTCGTTTCCTAAAATTGTACATTATTAGATACTAGTGATCTATTCCCATGGCCAATCGGAGGCTACAAAACCAGTGATCTACTCCACTGAGCAATCAAAGGCTTCAAAACCAGTTTAGACACACCCCTGCCCAATCAGGGGCTTCAAACCAGTTTAGACACGCCCCCTGCCCAATAATCTTTCAAAACCAGTTTAGACACGCCCCCAGCCCAATCAGATCCTTCAAAACCAGTGATCTACTCCCCTGGGCAATCAGAGCCTTCAAAACCAGGTCTAGAGTTATATTTACCTTGAATATGAGGAGCCTGGAAACTTGCAAGATAATGCGGTCCTAATTGGTACATAATCGGTACCGAATGCGGGCTTAAAACTTCTTCGATGAGATGACAAGGGCCTTGTTTCCATGACAACTTTGAATATCGACGCCAAATCGGGGGCGTCCCGATGTACCCATAGACGGAAGAAGCGACCGTCAAGTTGGCAGCACCGCCACCAGGATTCTGCGATATATAATGAAGTTTCTGCGTATGAACATGCTGCCCGTCGACATAAATGGAAAGAGCGCTGTTTTTAAGGACTGCTCTGTTCAAAACGAATACTAAATGGTGCCAATGTCCTTCTTGGAGTAAATCCGGACACCAGACTCTTGCTGTCCAGTCTGAAGCGGTTTCCGGCTCCCAGTCAGGTCCAGCTAAAAAAAAGTTTAAAAGCAATCTTTTTTATTGAACTTACTGTTTAAAAGAGGTGTTTCTTGTGTGGTAATAATGATGGCTTTGTCACGAGCAGAAAGTACGACTGCAAGGCAAATTAGATGCTGATCTTTGGCAGGCTGTAGCGTGCGAACTAGCGTAAGCAATCGGACACAATGAGGGTCAGTTCTAGGATCGGAAAAACGTTCGACGCAAATCCATGTTGAGTAGCTTAAACCAGTTTGAGGCGGAAAAATGCGATCGCCGGCTCCAATTCCACCGACGACGCTTGTATCGGTTGTCGTCAAAGTAGCGACGTTTACGACTGAAGGGCCATTCGGCGACTGAGGTGCCACGCTAGGCAAATAAAGGCAGCCGAATCCTTCAGCGGACATGTCGAATTCGGTAAAAGGCGGTGACGAATTCGTCCCTTGTGATCTTGGCGTCGTCATCGAAACCAATGTTTTGACCCTCGTTAGCGGAACGGGTCCTCCTCCTTTAGTCCCTTTCTTCAAATCCTGCAGCGATAGACAATTCAGCGGATTCCCTAGCCTAAGGAACTCCCTCAGATCTTTCGGCTCGACAGCCTGCGTCGCCAATCTTTCCATCATATACTGCAGCGGTTGATGCAAAATGTGATTTTCGTTCTGCAAAGGGATCGACCCTATCGACAACAGTTCAGCCGGAAGCCCAGCCTCGCACATTACTTGCTGGTTCCTTTCCGATCTCATCAGCGACTTCACAATTTCAGCGCAGTAAATTTGCAACTGAAGAGTTTGCTGCAAAACAATCATTTATCAAGAAAAATCGTTCGAAGAAAAACATTACCTGAGGATAATCGGGATGAAAGATTGATGGTAGTAAATGAAATAATGCGATGACGACGCCCGAATGGACAACCAACGGATCTGGAGTTGGTGGAGTCAAATTGAGCGTCGTCACTCTTCTATTTGAATTCGGAGATTCGAGTGACTTTTGACCCTGAAAAGAAGTGTATATTAGGTAGTTTGAGGGAATGAAGACAAAACCTAGTTTAGGGACGCCTCCAGGCCAATCAGAGGCTTCAAAACCTTTTTGGCCACGCCTCCAGGCCAATCAGAGGCATCAAAACCTGTTTGGCCGAGCCTCCAAGCCAATCAGATCCTTTGAAACCAGTTCAGACACGCCTCCAGGCCAATAAGAGGCTCCACAACTTCAGCCACGCCTCCAGGCCAATCAGAGGCTTCAAAACTTTAGTCACGCCCCCGGGCCAATAAGAGGCTCCAAAACTTTAGCCACGCCTCCAGGCCAATCAGAGGCTTCAAAACCTTTTAGGCCACGCCTCCAGGCCAATCAGAGGCTTCAAAACCTTTTAGGCCACGCCTCCAGGCCAATCAGAGGCTTCAAAACCTTTTTGGCCACGCCTCCAGGCCAATCAGAGGCTCCAAAACTTTAGCCACGCCCCCTGGCCAATCAGAGGCTTCAAAACCATTTCAACCACGCCCCCTTATCAATGAAAAACGTAATTTTGATTTTTCTTTAGGCTTGTAACTCATAATTAGCATCAAAACCTGTTTGGCCACGCCTCCAGGCCTATCAGAGGCTCCAAAACTTTAGCCACGCCCCCTGGCCAATCAGAGGCTTCAAAACCATTTCAACCACGCCCCCTTATCAATGAAAAACGTAATTTTGATTTTTCTTTAGGCTTGTAACTCATAATTAGCATCAATACCTCGATATGTTTGTGCGAAGGAGATCTGAACGCCATTTTCGGTTGGTTCGGCTTATCATATGAATCGATCGCCACATCATACAAAAGTCGCACGACCAAACATGCATAAACAACTTGCTTCGGCAACGATTCAGGTAAACTAAAAAGAAATTTAAATAAATTAAAGTATAATAAATGATACTTACTTTGGCTCTTGGATATTTCCGGAGAAAATATTGTGAAAAATGGAATCGTCCGAGGACATAGCGACATCGTTCTCGTCCAAGGCGGTCTTTTCGCCGAAACACCCGAGAAGCCGCAACGTGTCGCAGAGACTCGTCAGACAGATTTCTTGATGGAAAAACTTGGCGTTGGCGGGCTCAAACCGCATGGCAACGGTAATCGTGTTGAAAACCGTATGGAGAAGACTCAAAATCTGCTGCGAGCTGAACTTATCCCAAGGAGTCTGCGGGTCGTTTTTAGGCTTCCTTCCATCGACACGATTATACTCAAAAACGTACACGAAACCGCCGACTTTTCTGAAGACGTTCCTTGTCCTGTGGCTTTCTCTAAGGCACTGGAGAACACACTGAAAACAAAAGAACACAATATAGACCAATCTGAGTCTTCAAAACCAGTTTAGCCACGCCCCCTGCCCAATCAGAGCCTGCAATGCAATTCTAGCCACGCCCCTGCTTAATCAGAGCCTTCAAAACCAGTTTAGACACGCCCATGCCCAATCAGATCCTTCAAAACCAGTTTAGCCACGCCCCCTGCCCAATCAGAGCCTTCAATGCAGTTCTAGCCACGCCCCCTGCTTAATCAGAGCTTTCAAAACCAGTTCAGACACGCCCCCTGCCCAATCCGAGGCTTCAAAACCCAGTGATCTACTCCCCTGGCCAATCAGAGCCTTCAAAACCAGTTTAGACACGCCCCCTGCCCAATCAGATTCTTCAAAAACCAGTTTAGCCACGCCCCCTGCCTAATTGGACCCTTCAAAACCAGTTTAAACACGCCCCCTGCCCAATCAGAGTCTTCAATACCAGTTTAGACACGCCCCCTACCCAATCAGAGCCTGCAATGCGATTCTAGCCACGCCCCCTGCCCAATCAGAGCCTTCAATGCAATTCTAGCCACGCCCCCTGCTTAATCAGACCTTTCAAAACCAGTTTAGACACGCCTCCTGCCCAATCAGAGTCTTCAAAACCAGTTTAGACACGCCCCCTGCCCAATCAGACCCTTCAAAACCCGTTTAGACACGCCCCCTGCCCAATGAGATCCTTCAAAACGACTTTATCCCAGCCCACTGAGGCTATAACCAAGAAAATTACCTTTAAAATGTGACTCTTGAGACTAATCGCATCGGCCGGCGAACCATGCATAAGAGCCAAAAGCGTTCCCATGTCATCATCGCCGCCGACGTTCATCATCAGTTCTCGGACGATTCCCAATATCTGACTCCTGCATTCCGTAAACAAGACCATATTCAGGGCACATTTCGCACCGCCCGATTCTCTAAATATATTCGCATTGTTGGTATTCCCATTGAGCAAAGATGTGAGAGCTTCAATCACCAACATTCCCAAGCTTTCTTGCTCAGCGGTAATCACGAATTCCAACATTTTTCATCCGCTTGTTGTTTCTCTTTTAAAAGCGAACCGTATCTTTGTAAACAAGTCACAAACACTTCGAGAATACCGACTTCTCTGTAGACGTCTTTAAATATTGCATTGTGCCTGAATAAAATTCATTAGACAATTATTGGGAACATAAAATAAATCTTACTTTAGTATACTCAAAAGAGTTTTCATGCAAATTATGCTGCACGAGACGGAATTTTCACCTTTCAGCAATATAGACAGCGATATGAGCTCCTTGCATGGGACGAAATTCAATTGGAATACAATGAATTCAAGAAGGTTAAAAAATTTCTCCTAAAACATAAAACAAAGAGCTAAAATGAATTGACCGATCAGAGTGTGGGAGACAAGATAAGCCACGCCTCCTGGGTTAAGGACGCCATGCCTCCTGACTAATCAGAGGTGGAGGAAGCGGTCAAGCCACGCCTCCTGACCAATCAGAGGTTGAGGAAACGGTTAAGCCACACCTCCTGACCAATCAGAAGTGGAGGAAGCGGTTAAGCCACGCCTCCTGACCAATCAGAGGCGGAGGAAGCGGTTAAGCCACGCCTCCTGACCAATCAGAGGCGGAGGAAGCGGTTAAGCCACGCCTCCTGACCAATCAGAGGCGGAGGAAGCGGTTAAGCCACACCTCCTGACCAATCAGAGGCGGAGGAAGCGGTTAAGCCACACCTCCTGACCAATCAGAGGCGGAGGAAGCGGTTAAGCCACACCTCCTGACCAATCAGAGGCGGAGGAAGCGGTTAAGCCACGCCTCCTGACCAATCAGAGGCGGAGGAAGCGGTTAAGCCACGCCTCCTGACCAATCAGAGGCTGAGGAAGCAATTAAGCCACACCTCCTGACCAATCAGAGGAGGGTAAAGGTTAAGCCACACCTCCTGACCAATCAGAGGCTGAGGAAGCAACTAAGCCACGCCTCCTGACCAATCAGAGGAGGGTAAAGGTTAAGCCACACCTCCTGACCAATCAGAGGCGGAGGAAGCGGTTAAGCCACGCCTCCTGACCAATCAGAGGCTGAGGAAGCAATTAAGCCACACCTCCTGACCAATCAAGGAGGGTAAAGGTTAAGCCACACCTCCTGACCAATCAGAGGCTGAGGAAGCAACTAAGCCACGCCTCCTGACCAATCAGAGGAGGGTAAAGGTTAAGCCACACCTCCTGACCAATCAGAGGCGGAGGAAGCGGTTAAGCCACGCCTCCTGACCAATCAGAGGCTGAGGAAGCAACTAAGCCACGCCTCCTGACCAATCAGAGGAGGGTAAAGGTTAAGCCACACCTCCTGACCAATCAGAAGCGGAGGAAGCAATTAAGCCACACCTCCTGACCAATCAGAGGAGGTAAAGGTTAAGCCACACCTCCTGACCAATCAGAGGAGGGTAAAGGTTAAGCCACACCTCCTGACCAATCAGAGGCTGAGGAAGCAATTAAGCACGCCTCCTGACCAATCAGAGGAGGGCAAAGGTTAAGTTACACCTCCTGACCAATCAGAGGTGGAGGAAACGTTAAGCCACACCTCCTGACCAATCAGAGGTGGAGGAAGCGGTTAAGCCACACCTCCTGACCAATCAGAGCGGAGGAAAAGGTTAAGCCACACCTCCTGACCAATCAGAGGCGGAGGAAGCGGTTAAGCCACGCCTCCTGACCAATCAGAGGCTGAGGAAGCAATTAAGCCACACCTCCTGACCAATCAGAGGAGGGTAAAGGTTAAGCCACACCTCCTGACCAATCAGAGGCTGAGGAAGCAACTAAGCCACGCCTCCTGACCAATCAGAGGAGGGTAAAGGTTAAGCCACACCTCCTGACCAATCAGAGGCGGAGGAAGCGGTTAAGCCACGCCTCCTGACCAATCAGAGGCTGAAGAAGCAACTAAGCCACGCCTCCTGACCAATCAGAGGAGGGTAAAGGTTAAGCCACACCTCCTGACCAATCAGAAGCGGAGGAAGCAATTAAGCCACACCTCCTGACCAATCAGAGGAGGGTAAAGGTTAAGCCACACCTCCTGACCAATCAGAGGAGGGTAAAGGTTAAGCCACACCTCCTGACCAATCAGAGGCTGAGGAAGCAATTAAGCCACGCCTCCTGACCAATCAGAGGAGGGCAAAGGTTAAGTTACACCTCCTGACCAATCAGAGGTGGAGGAAACGTTAAGCCACACCTCCTGACCAATCAGAGGTGGAGGAAGCGGTTAAGCCACGCCTCCTGACCAATCAGAGCGGAGGAAAAGGTTAAGCCACACCTCCTGACCAATCAGAGGCTTCGACTTATTCATACAGGTCCAAATAACCATTAAAAGTTCATCATTTACCTGGATTTCAGGTGTTTTCAAATGAATCTTTTCCGCAAACTGCGGAAGCGTGTGTTGACTCTCCAGAATAAAATAGTTGGCATTATCCGCATGATAGACACTCGAAATCGCGTCCAAAATCGTGCAGCAAAGATTGGCCGAGTTGGACTTCAAAAATAACGACTGGAGGACCAAAAACGCCTGAACATTTCGAACGCTCGCACCTAAAAAACGTGATTTTTTAAAGATTATATGCGGAAATTCGACGGCTTACCTCTTCCTGAAGGCTGAGGCATAGTAAATCCCATTATTTGAAACAAAGAACCCATACTGGCTTGACTAGGCGAAGCTCCGTTTGCCCACACATCGACAATGAGGCGATCATCAAAACCAAATTTCTCATCGCCTCCGTCGATTCTGCCGATTTATCGTTTTCTAGTCTGCAAAAAAAACGTTGAGAATCAATATTTTTGGTGTTCAATCTTACTTGAGGAGGAAGTCGTTTAAAAAAGTGTATCCATGAGCGGTTTTGAAATCTTCCAAAAGAGTAGGCGAAACTTCACTGGAATCTTTGAGAAAACAAAAGACGGCGACGAACATCTCAACGATTTCCAAAGGTGAAAGATCTTGGCTTCTTTGCATGTTTTCAAGGCAGAGAGATACGCAACCTTTGCTGTGGATATAAGCAACGACTGGAGGGGTCAACCCATGTCTTGAAATCGTCATGAGGACTTCGCCAGCGGATTTCCTCCAGTGGACATTATGCGCCGGGCATCCTGTCGTAATCGCCGAAAAGAGCAACGTCAAATCGTTCTTCCTGGCGAGCTCCTCCGCAGGCTCAGGATGGCTACAAAGGCCGCACCAAAACTTGCACAAATATTTTTTGAAGGAGAATCCGCCTTTCGCGTGGTGTGAATTCGCTTTCCGTCAGTGCGATCTGCGTCCAGCATCTCGGAAGGTCGAAAAACAAATAAAGGCATTTGACAAGCGTGGAAGGTAATGAGACGGACGTCATAATTTGGACGAGCGGCGTCTCCCCTGCGGCAGCCAAAAGATTCAGCGTCGACAAAAGCATCCATCCGTTGCTCGACTCCTCTGAGTTTTCAATCTCCAAAAACTTAGCGATCGCGCAGCTCGCTGTCTCCGTCGACTGGTTGCTCGCTCGCCTCCTTATTTCGGAGACCATAAGCTTGGAGACTTGCTGACAAAACGAGACCAGATCGCGGAACTTGTCCATCATATCGGAGGAAGGGCAGTTCCCGAATACTTTGCAGAAAAGAGGGAGCATGTTGTAGAGTTTGTCGTCTTTCTCTTTCTCTGACAAAGGCTGCGGCGGATGCGTGTATTCGGAAAAGAGTTTCTTGAGATGCATGAGTCCCAATGCTGCATGCTGGGTGTTCGCATTGTGCTCGTCCATCGACCCCGTATTAACGACGCTTCCGGCGCTACCGCGCAGCTTCCTCATGATATTCATCGTTTCCTTTTATAAAATCACTAAAACATAGCAGACAACAAAAGTTAGGTTATACCATACCCAAACGAAAGTTATCTAAGTAGGATAATTTGTTACCTAAGCAGGATAAAGTGTTACCCCGGTAAGGCGGATAGTTACCCTAATACTTGTTACCCCAATAGGATGACTTTTTACCAGGATTACGCTACATTTCATCCTGACTATGATAAAGTGTTACACCAGCAGGATGACTTGTTTTTCCAGCAGGATATAGTGTTACCCAACTGGGATAAACTTTAACCTAATCAGATTGTTACCCAATTATGAAAAATAGTAACCCAACTAGCATAACTCGTTAGCCTATCAGAATAACTGATTACCCAACTACAATAACTTGTTACCCCAATAGTAAATCTTGCTCCAAGTGTTACCCCATTACGATAAAATGTTATCCCAACCTGTTACCCAACTTGGATAACGTTTTACCCACCTTGATCGGAAAATGTAAAAAGATGATTCCAGTGAATTTCATGGTCGATTTATAAACGTTAGGAGTAAAATTAAACATTTTTTTTTTTTTTTATTTTACAAACAATAAGGAGAGAAGATTAAACATCGCGGGATCATACGGCATCATACTCTCAAAAACGGGTTTAAAACAGAAAAACAACATCAGCACAGTTATTCGGCGATAAAAATAAATAAAAGGTTCAAAAAATTGATAAAAAATAATAAATTAGACATTTCCTTCAGCTGACATTTCTCTCTCCCCACCCCAACTTGTTAGAAACACAACATTGACAGAACTCGTATCAAGAAGGCATTGGATTCAAAACTAACAAAGTTTTATTCAAATAAAAAAACTAAATATTAAAAATTTTATACAATGCTATTCAAGGAATTTTATTTTAATTAATATTAATAAATAAATTAAAACCGGTAGCTGCATCTCTATGGCTTCCTCGTGGTGACCATGACGTCATAAATGGAGAAAAATCCCCCCTTGATGGCATCGACTCGCATCTACCGGTCCAAACGAGGCTAAAAAGGTCCAAACACGTTAAAAAGAGACCAAAATAGCTAAATAGGTGTCCAAATGAATTGAAAAGAGGAGAATTAGAAGGCATATTAGAATCAAAGTAGGATAGAGTGTTACCCCAATAGGAGAGAGTGTTACCCCAGTAGGAGAGAGTGTTACCCCAGTAGGAGAGAGTGTTACCCCAGTAGGAGAGAGTGTTACCCCAGTAGAGAGAGTGTTACCCAGTAGGAGAGAGTGTTACCACCAGTAGAGATAGAGTGTTACCCCAGTAGGATAGAGTGTTACCCCAGTAGGATAGAGTGCTTACCCCAGTAGGATAGAGTGTTACCCCAGTAAGAGAGAGTGTTACCCCAGTAGGAGAGGAGTGTTACCCCAATAGGAGAGAGTGTTACCCCAATAGGAGAGAGTGTTACCCCAGTAGGAGAGAGTGTACCCCAGTAGGAGAGAGTGTTACCCAGTAGGAGAGAGTGTTAGGTACCCCAGTAGGAGAGAGTGTTACCCCCAATAGGATAGAGTGTTACCGCCAATAGGATAGAGTGTTACCCCAATAGGATAGAGTGTTACCCCAATAGGAGAGAGTGTTACCCCAATAGGATAGAGTGTTTACCCCAATAGGATAGAGTGTTACCCCAATAGGATAGAGTGTTACCCCAATAGGATAGAGTGTTACCCCAATAGGATAGAGTGTTACCCCAATAGGATAGAGTGTTACCCCAATAGGATAGAGTGTTACCCCAATAGGATAGAGTGTTACCCCAATAGGATAGAGTGTTACCCCAATAGGATAGAGTGTTACCCCAATAGGATAGAGTGTTACCCCAGTAGGAGAGAGTGTTACCCCAATAGGAGAGAGTGTTACCCCAGTAGGAGAGAGTGTTACCCCAGTAGGAGAGAGTGTTACCCCAGTAGGAGAGAGTGTTACCCCAATAGAATAGAGTGTTACCCCAGTAGGATAGAGTGTTACCCC